>JBBPLF010000034.1:0-116512 GCA_038089615.1 Aureoboletus auriporus
GCGCAGAACAATGTATACAACTGGTGGATAGGTTTTACTCTTAGGTTTTTCTTGTTCCGAGTATTTGTTTTGTTGGTTTACATATTGTCAAATGTCACTATCGTCGTGCAAGCTCTACATAGCAGGACTCTGGGCGGGATTGGTGTGACCAGTCACGCCTCGGCATCGGTGGCGGTTGAGGCGGAGCCTAAACGTTTTTTGGATTCTCGGGCTCTCGGATGCTCGGACTCTCGGAAAGTTCAATTCCGAGGCATTTTGCGATTGCTCGCGCTCAAGCGCTCAAGCTTCAAGTGCTATTAACATTGCTCAACGCTCATCGTTGACGGAGAGGTTCAGCGAGACATACAAGGTACGCTCACTCTTGGCACCTGATACCATTGATCGACCAGATAGGCCTGCCAGCGCTCAACGCATGCTTTCTCGAGTCAGTGCGTCCATGCTCCCTCCGCTCTATGCACGATTCAGAACCATCCATCTGCACCCTCCTTCATGCGCACAAGCGCATACACATGCAGATGGACGTTGCATGTGCATTACTCGAACCCTCAGACTTGGACTCACGTGCACGGACGAACCGGTGAGCTCGGGGATTGACGCAATTGTGCCCTCTCTAGCAACCCCACTGCGACGCGCGGTCGCAACTTTCACAAACCGCCCTGTCGCTCGATGTCGTTGATCCCAGCTCAACGTACGTTCATCGCTCGCGAAATAAAAGGTGTATCGTCCACCCCTACCGCTCTCTGACGATTTTCTTCCTAGGTTTGGAGACACTGAGGCATCACTCACTCACACCTAGTCCACGGCCACCCCACTTGCGCCCAAATACACGAGACCACCGATGAAGCGTGCGCGAACGTTACTACCACCATTGTCCCTCGCTTCTCCCTCGCTTCCTCCACCATTTCCGTATAGATAAATGGGACCCTCAAAGTCCGTTCATAATTGCCAGACTGCTATCGATAAACGGTTTAGTACGGCTCCAGCACTCGATGCCGGGGGTGTGAGTGGGGGGGCTGCAGACTCCCAAGCGCAGGAGAGGTGGGATGAGAATGATGTCATGTTGGTGACACAGTAGTACGAAATTAACAAATCAATAAGGCCGGTTGCAAATGCCCTCGCCCGTTTTTCTTGATGTCTCCCGTGTGTCACAGGGTTTATGCAAGCCATGCCAGTGGCCGATATCACATCAGGCGTGGTCCCCATGTCTACCGTCTCCTCGATATTCCTCCTGTCCCTCTATGAGGTGAGGCGATTGTGGTGTCTGCCAACATCCTTGAACGACTTTCGTAACCTGAATTCCCTTCTTCCATCCTGTTTCCACCCACCTATGCGCATACCAAAGACGCTGGTATTCCACGACAGCAAGCAGGAGGCCACTAATGCAGCACTTTACATTGAATCTCGCCTACCACTTCATCTACGCAATTATGGATCGTTGAACATTATCACAGTGACATGTCTGCACGATATCTTCAACAAACCTTTGAAGACTTCTCTTCCCCAGATGGAGTATGTCGCATCTTGCATGCGACTGCAGGGGCATCCACAGTAAGTCAATTCTATTCTATATAGTACACTAATTGTGTGTTGGGTCAAAGGGTCTTGACATCCGAGGCGTTGAGATCGTTACCAGTATGGGATCTGTAAGAACATGTCGGAGATGATTCAGCGAGCAGGACGAGCTGCGAGGGATCCTGATGTGCATGGGCTTTTTTTAGAAATGGTTGATCCTTGGGGTGTTTCAGCATGAACTTGAAGGCGATGCATGGTCTTCCACGATGGACTCGAATCCCGATTGATCTTTGGCAGTATCATCACAAAAACTTCGTGTCACAAACATGATCGAGAACCAGGAAGTATATGCTGACACAATGAGGTATTAATATTGGGTTGCTGATCATTCGTAGCGATGGTGCTACGGCAATCATCCCGATACTGGTTTCAAACTCTCTAGCTTCTTTCTCAGAGTTTTGGGTAACCTTGAACCAGCCAATGAAGCTTCGACGTCGAAAAAACGCAAATGCGTCAAATACCGAGCTCCAGTGGACTGACTACCACTTCTGCAGATTCTCGAAACCTGGCGAAAGTTGACATACTCTCAAGACCCGTTTTCCGCTGTATGACCCACAACATTGCTGTGCGACGATGATGGACTCAAGCTTTTGTGCAAAGCCCATCCGACGAACATCCAATCAGTCAAAGACATTGTCGATCTCCTTGAACAGATCGAGGAGTAGGGGGAGAAGTTTGGTCCACAGTTGTATACCCTTGAGTCACCTCGTTTATCGCTGTAGATAAGGTAGAGAAGCTGAACAAATATGCTTGGCACTGTTTGAGCCTTTGGAAGTGCGTACAGAGGTGATCACGATGTATTGAATATGTGAGTTCGTGAGGGTCAAAGATCTTGATCATAAAGTCGAGAACTGGAATGCGGCCAGTGTGTTACATGCGTAGGCCCGGGGATCAGTAGGATCTCTAAGACCCATTGAATGTGCTCGTCTGGTGATAAACGCTCCGATGAGCCTCAGGCTGATACAGTTAGTCCATCCACATCTGCACTCTGAGAAGTAGCAACTTGAAATGACATTGTGAACCTGTAGATGTAGCGGTTATGGTGGCAGCGAGCGCTGAGCTCATAGAGTATTGTATAACCACATAATACCAGCAAATGATTTTACAGTCTGGTAAGGTTCATGGTATCCGTCGAACCCTACATAAAGCCTTTGCAAGAAATATTGGACAGGGGTATTCATATTGCCTGACAGACACTAGGAATCCCTTTGCAACAGACATCGAGTATGGCAAGCGTATAGCGTAGTACGTGCCGTGACATAGTGTCAGTAGTCGATGGTAATGATATAATGACTTAGTGGTTCGAGCGAGATGGGGGGAACTTGAGAGCTTAGGGTCTAACCCCTTTGCTACTCACCCAATATTTATACTGCAGCTACTGTATTGACTGACTAATATTTGACCGTGCTCTGAATCCATGGGCATGGTCCAGAGGGTATGTATTGTAGCTCCTTGCGTGATCGTGAGGACTTAGGACTTACAGTGTTCTGGACTTGGGATATCGGCTGGTCCACTTTACATCGGTCGGCAACGTAGACGTACAGGAACATTCAATGACTTGGAGCAGATCCGTGTTTTCCATCTCAGTCAGGTTTAAAACCTGTTTCTGGTTGGAAAAAATACTTCTCGCTTGCCAGCCGCTGTGAACATACAAAAAGCAACATCGAAAAAACAACATGCATGATGCATGGGTCTGCTTTGAGAGTGCAATCCAGGCTATGGTCTCCCTGATCTGCAATACCCCCTTTAATCCTATCGATCTGCGTGGATATGGGGTCCTTTAAGTTCACTTCCTCCTCACTGTCAAATGACAAATAAACATAGGCTACAGAGTAATCTAATTCCCAGAACTGTGGCAAGTGAATATGTGTCCATAATATGCATCTCACTCATTTTTATTAGCATCTCCACAAGATTTAGAAAGTTTTCAAGAGGGGGCTGAAAAGCGATGTGACGCCTCTGTCTCTATCTCCAAGAAAACAGCGACTCGGTAGAAATCATCTGGAATTAATTGTAATTGTATGATGTCTCATATCAACGTTTTTCTTTGTTGATGCCTGATTGAAGTAGTGACAACAATCCGACAACAAGTTTACATGCACAGTCATGAAGACAATGATGCCACAAGCTCGATCCACGACCTCTAAGTCACCTCTTGTCCAATTCCCACTTCATGCATCTCGAGGTCGCCGAACTGCCCACCTTCATACGCGAAGTTACCTTGTCCAGGTAAGGCTGTTCTGTCGAGGGTATGTCCAAAGGGTTGATCAGGGAACGGAATATATTGGCCAGCTTCGGACGGTTTTTCAAGAACTGGTATGTGCTTGAATCGACTCCAGCAGCGTAAATGTGTAGACAAGAGTCTTTCACTTCCCGCTTTGGGAATGTAGTGGAGAAACTCGGTGGTTGACAAAGGTCAACCAAGATTGCGATATAGGGGAGCTCTCCTACTTCGCCGCCACCCAGACACGGGTTGAACTTTGTAATGCTGTGTAGAACGTCTTTTGAACTCCGTGAACTCCGTGCCTTATCAGAAATGAAAATCTGCGACATTCTCGATCCTACGGAAGCAGTTTCAGGCCCGCCTTTGAAATATATCGGGATGACCTTGTCGATGAGGGGTTGTTGGTGGCAGCATTGCACAGCGCTGGTTCTCTGAAAGTGACGTTGCGTCCATTCCTCCAATCTGCATAGTGAAACATCACTTAAAGTTATGGGACAAAACCGGAATTCAGAGAACTTACCCCAATTTGTCCCCTTCATCTGAGCCTAACCCTGGGATGTTGGTATCCATATGGATCCAGTGAGAGAAGTTCAGATATGTATGCATCCTTGAACATCTTTTTGCATTCAATGGATGTCTGGGTGCCTTCCTTGCCCCATACCCGCGGGCCAAACAAGTGCTCAAGCCAATCGACTACCGAAATCATCTGACAGTCAGGAAGATGCTCATTCCACGTGGATGGCATTTTCAAGCCGATGACGGTGTCGTTTGGCTTGTGAATGAACAAGTCCTTTGCCAGAAGCCATAGAAGTCGGCTAGCTAGCTCGCCATGTCGTCCCTGGTCAATGACGCCTGAATTTACCACCCTTGATAGGATGTCCAAAGTGTCCTCCAGTGTTTCCAGTCTTTCATGATGGTGCAAAGTGGCTGCTGCAACGCATGAGAGAAATGGTTCAGAGGGATAGGATGTCCGATTGAATCTGGGTGATCTGAGACAAATGTGAATCCAACTCGTTGACCCAATACAGCAAATACATGATTGATGTCTTTGGGGTTGAAGTCGCCTGCATCACATAACTTGAATGAGGCTGTATCGAGTAGTCAATCTGGTCCAAGCGTATCCTTAAGGGAGAACCATCTGCAGAAATGATATTGAGCTTAGTTAAATCGAGGCAAAGAGATCTAATGTTACAGGGGTCATCCATAACATATGACCTGACCAATTTGAGAGATCTTTTCCATGTCACGATGGCAGCCTAAAAGTCGAGGTGCATGCTGGTCCCAATCCACTTGTGTGTAAGGGGGGAAAAGCTTCTCGCCCCAAACAGCTACACGTTGAGAATTGTCTGAAACAAGGAATTGAGTCTGGCTATCAAGGTCAAATCAAATTACCAGACATTTTTCATTGGGGAGGGCAAAGTCTGCAACTTTGGAGGTAGTTGAGGCGAATACCACCCAAATTGGATGGTTCTCAATGTGAGAATACAGATTAATAACCCTGCAGAATACATCTGCTGGACGATACCCTCCTTGTATTGCAGTCAATTCATATGCTTTGTCCACTGCAATCAACAGCCGAGGGTTATCTGAGTCAGAGAAATCTTCTTCAATGATCCAGCCATCTGCTTATAGGAGGCTATAAGTCTTGCCTCCAGGTCGGAATTCATTGAGTCTGCATCAAACCGAAAAATTTAGCAAAGGCTTCTGCTACATATACTAGTACAAGCTGAGATATTTACCTGGTATCGCCATATATATTTTGGAAACTTTTTCGAAGAATATTCCCCTCGAAGTTGGCATGACAGAATTTCCCTGAGCCATATTGCACATATCCTGTGTCCAAGTTGTGATATTCACCCTCTGACTGCGAGTGAGCAAACCAGGTGGAATGTGATCCTCCAGTGCTTCGAAAAGAGAAATAAAGAATTTGGTGCATTGCCACCAATAGTCCTCCTTAGTGTGGGGGAAATTGGTCAGAATTTGCGAAGGGACCACATCGCATATTGGGAATGCTATATCACCCTCCGCTCGCAGGTTCATGTAGATTACAATTACCCCCTTCTTGCTCAGCTGCCATTGATCACATCAATCCAGGCAGATCCTGGAGAAATGAACAATACAGTTACCTCTGTTAAGATGCGTGATTTGCCTGTCCCAGAACTTTGCACAATCGAACAAAACTTGGCATAATACCGTGGATCTTGAGCGGTCTTGAATTCCTGCTCATTATGAATCAGGTATTCATGGAAGGCATCAATGGCGTTGCCACGGAATTCTGCTTGAAAGGACTGTGTTAAATTTTCATGAAACTCATGTAGACCTACCAGATTAGTCGGTCGAACGCTTACGTCCATGGTTCTGATGAGAGGAAATGTAAACACTGACCAGTCCTGGGTGCTGTTTGTGGTGCATGTGCCAACTGTGGTGCTTTGAAAATATCTAGTGGAATTAGTGAACAAACTTGAAGGAGAAGAGCAGCAGACATACACTTACCAAGCCTTCGAATTGCCCCGAACGACCCACTCTCCCAAGCCACAGCAAGTAGGTCTCTCAGATCTTGTCTGTTCCGGAGCAGCTTCATAGAATTCTTGACATCGATGTACTCGGGGTTCAAGTCATCGGATTTCAAGTAAACGTCAAGTATGAAACTCAGAAGAAAGCTGCAGGAGCAGATTGCTGACTTGGAGTTGATATCCGCCAACACCGACATTTTAAAACCATGATCATGTAGAAGGTCGAGCACCTCCGAGTCTCTGTTGAGGTCTTGATCAGCTTGGTCAGTGGGCATGTTCAAGTTGTCACCTCGTGACTCAGATGAGTCGTAGTCTGAAGGACTCTGATTTCGTCTCTGCCTCTGCCTAACTTAGCAATGCAATCACCATCACCTACAGCACATCGCACCAGACTATCCACTCCCACTGGGTACTCAGCACTGTACCTTTGGCTAAAATAGCTTACATTACTACTAGTTCGTGTTCCCCTAGGTGGGTATTCAGGTCCCACTTAACCGAGGTTAGACAACATTTGTAGCCTTCTAGGACTACAGGAGCCTGAGTAGATGTCGACTTTTTCGAGTGCTGATGTTTCCATATTATGTGACCAGGCAGTCGTTTTATCGGAGCATACAGCTAGATATGTATGTGATGAGTTGAACTTTGACCATATTCAATTCTCCCTCGTGTCCCTACTCCAGCGTCAAAACCAATGAGGGATAATTCGGCCAACAAACATACCTTAAGCTTGGTTCCATTCAGAGAAAAGATGTATTGAATGCGCATGGAACGATCGTTCCACTGGCACTACTTGGTAATCAAGATATGATTTTTCCTGAAAAGATGTAGATTCGAAGGATTGTGTCAAGTTGTGCAATCCAATAGCAACTATTGGGGCTCCAGTAAAGGCATGTCAAGTGAACTTGATCAGACGTGGAAGGGAGTTCGGGGAACCCCCGTGCCAATGTGAACCGAACAAAATGCACCGATGGCCTATCGAGTATGGCATCACACGGACTGATGGGTGATGAGTCAGGTCTACGTCGCAACTTCGTAGACAATCCATTCTGCACATACCCCAACAATAGCTGTCCTGCTATAATTGGATTCCAATCCATAGAAGCCCACCGCTGCAAATTCCAATGTGATCCATGCAAAATTTACCTCAGCCTTGTGTGCTCATACTTTGAAAGATCTGACTAGTCGAGGTGGAAATTAACCACATACAACCGAAGCACGGTCGTTGCCATTTTGAGCGAGGCACTTCTGGCTGCTGAAAGACCCCATGGATGATTTTGACACTAGAGACGATGACATTTGGACCGTACCGTTGTTCAAAGAGACCAATGTGGAGTCACTTGCATCGGCCACAGAGACATAACCTGCGTGTTCTGAAAATTTCCTCGTCGATGAAAGCAGTCTCAGCACGCACCATTCTATGCCAGTGAAAACAGCGACGGCATTGACAGTGAACCTCTCTGTGTGGAAGTTCATGGGATTCAAGTCCAGAGATGATGCTTCGAAGCAGTCACATGATGCCGAGTGCGAAGGGCTCCAAAGGCTCCAAGTAGAGTCGTACCATATGACCATTCATACTTACATTGATGTTCCCACTCCACGCCATCGAAATGTAAGAGGATTAGGTGGGAAGTCAAATTGTGCAAGTGGAGACAAACCTACTAGTAGAGCGTCTTGTGGGGATGCTTCCAGTATCAGATTGTGCTCGGAAGCATCAATTGACAAGAGTCGGAGGTGGGGATATCCCGATGAACGTTCAATGAGATAAGAATAACAGTTCCCAGATACACTGATGGGGTTGAAGAAGTAATCGGGGATGCGCAGGCACCCCTTTGTTCATTGTCAGGATCACTAGCGCTGGCTCTGACCGACGTGTTGGTTGCTAGAACTTGAATGCTAAACATCACAACACAACAGAAAAATACAATACCTAAGACAGAAAAGCACAATGGAGCAGAGGAGAAAACGAATGAAACGAGTGCCTACTGAGAAGCTTGGCCATGGGAGGCGCCAGCATGACAAGTCACGCGTCACGAGCCACAATGTGTCTGCACATAAATTTGCATGTCCTACAAAAACTACTTTACTGAGATGATGTTGGAAGTTCGAGGCGGAAGACACCTGTAGGTCCTGTACGACGAACCGTCGACGGTGTTCGGAATAAGCTCGTTAAACACCGACATGATCTCGTTAGAACTTAGAATCGGGGAAGATCCAGACGCGGCTTATAGCCGTGTTCCTTACGACAAGTGTGCAAACATACTCCTACTCCTTGGTGCGTCAGAGAATATAACTGGAGTTACTGACGACGGTTTCACAGAACGAACGTTGGGCGGCATCAATGTGTTGCATCCGTATATCAAGGAGTATGTTTGAAGATCTACTAGTATATGGGCCATTGGTGATTAACAAGACAAGATCAGAGCGCTTGACACTATCGATTGGGATGTAAGCATCTATTGTGTTGTTCAAAATGTGCACAAATATATGGAATACACCGGCGTGGTTTTATGGCGAAGGAGACGACAAACCAAATTGGAGTACGACTTGACGCTTGTTTCTGCTGCATATGAACTGGTGGATCGCAGGAACGCCTCTCGCGATGTTGATCCAGCCAAGTTGGACTTTACACCTTCTGACATCGGCGACCTTTGGAGCAACCAGCGAGGTGAGTCGCTTTGTGAACATGATTTTATGGTATAGTTATGGAATATACAGACATATTCCTGAAACGCTTGGAGACTTACCTGGCCCTCCCGTCGAATCACCTTTATCACCTCAACGCACTCTACAAATTCTCTGAGACCACCAATTCTGAGATTCAAACGGCATCTTGTCTTGTCGTCCTCAAGGACCCTACTTCATCCATAGCCAAGGCATTCGGGCAGCCAGTCCTGGACTGGGTCACCGGCAAAGTGACTAGGGTCATCACAGGTCGGATGAAATTCTGTAGACCTTTGTTTAAGGCTACGAATAAGGCTGATCACGAGACGACAGTTGCTGCGTATTACAGTGCTCGAACATTGTTCCGTCCCTTCGCTCGAAAGCTCAATGAGCAGGTATGTCGCATGATTGTCGATGTCAATCGATGAACAGATATGGCCTTTTCTGGATTTGAATCTGTAGGCGTTGGGTCTGTTGTACACGTTCTGAACTTGCAAAAGAATTGAAACATTTTCGACATACATGTTTGTGTCGCTCATGGACAACATCTGAGCCAACCCGATGAGGCATCTGAACTTGAATCTCCGACTGGCGTTGCAATGTTATTGTACGATGGAGGATCGATCAAGATGTGCTTTGTGTTGTGGCGAGCTGGTGTTGTGAGCAGGATGTCAATGAACCGGTCCTCGCGGATAACGGTGGTGATGGGAAGACTATAGACACCGCCTGGGAACGGATGCGGTGGCTGTGAGACCTTGAGGGCCGTCTCTCCTTATTCTAACGGAGTCTCTACGTTCCCCCAGCCTAATCGATAAATGTCAAGATTTTGCTCATGGCTACTAAAATTATTCAAACCATGCACTGGAACCCCAGAAATAATAACAGTTGAACCTTCTTGGATAGCCAGTCACACAGAGCAGGGTTAGTCGACGTACAAAGTTAGGTTGACGCTATGTCGATCTTATAATTCACGCAGAAGTTGCAGCATTTCAATCCGCTTCGAAACAAACCCATGCAGTACAGCAAAGTCGGTCGATATGTTCCCTCCCGTTTTCTTGGGCTCATAGATATTGTTAGGGCTTCTCCATCAAGTCCTTGATCCTGCCAGTATGGATCCCTCCGGGCGTAAGGGATGTCTCCAGGGCACACGGCGAAATATCATTGACCCCATTCTCAATTGGGCTAACCACTTATCGTCCGACGCTAACATCCACTGGCTTTGCGGCGATGCAGGCTTTGGCAAGAGCGCCATAGCGCACTCTGTTACCGAGGAATGTCCAGGACTGTGCGCTGCATACCTCTTCTTCGACAGGGACGATCCCATCTCGAGTCACCCTGGCCGTGTCATCCGCACCATCGCCTATCAACTCGCCGTCAACAATCCAGATCTCCGGGTTGCTATCCTTGACGCCATCGAGGAGAATCCCAAGATAGCCACCGAATCCCTTGCCACACAGTTCACAAAGCTTCTTGATCAGCCTTTGACCACATCCCAACGCAAACTCCGCGCCCCTCCCCTCATCATTCTAGATGCTCTCGATGAATGTGGAGACGATAAGACACGTAGGGTGCTCGTGGATCTTATTGCAAAGAGGTTCACAGAGCTTCCTCCACCGCTCAAATTTCTGATCACCAGTCGTGCCGAACCGGACATCGTCGAGCCATTCATGACATCTCCCAACATGAAGCGCATCAATCGCGTGGAACTTCTACCATCCACGGAGGATGTACTCAAATTCTTAGAGTTTGCCATGCTTAGGATCCGTGGGAGCCGCCCCTCTTGTCGGTTACCACTTTACTGGCCAGGAAGTCCAACCATGCTTAAACTCTTACATTACATGGAGGGGGTCTTCATTTTGGCTTCGACCGTGGTATCGTTCGTTGAAAATGCCATTCATCCGCAAATTAGCCTTGAGTATCTGCTCATGTCGAACGGTGGCACTAGCATGGAAAGACTCAATAGTATGTTTGCTACTGTGCTGGAGTCGGTTGGTGACTGGAGGGATACCCTCTTCGTCGACGAGTTCCAAGCCATTGTCGGTGCTGTCGTTGTTGGACGGGTGCCAATGACCGTCCAAGCCATCGATCAACTATTAGGATTGAAACGCCCATCATCCGCCATCCTTTCATCTCTTCGATTTCTTGTTCGGTACAGCAAAGATAAACCAATCAGAACCCTCCATGCCTCTGTCACGGATTATCTCACAGATCCCAAGCGCTCAGGGGGCAAGCCATGGTTCATCGATAGATCAGATCAACACCGGTTTCTCCTCCGTTGCTGCCTGCGGATCATGAAGGAGCAGCTGTGTTTCAACATATGCGGTCTGAAGACATCCCACGTGTTAAACGAAGATGTTCCTGGCCTACGTCAACGTGTTCAGGATACCATTTCAGTCTCCCTTGTATATGCTTGTCAGCATTTCGCGACCCATCTCGATCTCTCCAACACCAAGCCATCCAACTTTGATGGGCTCTCCGATATCGAGTCATTCATGCGTTCTGGATTGCTCTTTTGGCTGGAGGTTCTCAGTCTGGTGGGTGAAACTAAGGTGGTCATATCGGCCATGGAAAGACTCGAACAATGGTATCGGGTTGGTCAATTTCTCGTCAGATTTTTTGAATGAGATTGACGATGAAATAGAATAGTGACAAGGAGATGGCTGATCTCGCATATGAAGTCGTCAAATTCATGACGGTTTTTCGAGGAATAATTTCTCAGAGCACACCGCACTTGTATCTCTCTGCGGTGCCAATGTGGCGAGAGAGATCGCCTATTCGACACATATACGGTCACAAACTCACGAAGATAATTCGAACGAACAGGGGAGGTGTTGATCTTATGCCATCATTGCAGAACGTTATGAGGGGGCACACTGATTGCGTCTTCTCAGTTGGGTTTTCACCCGATGGAAAGCGGGTCGTGTCCGGCTCTCAAGACAAAACAGTGCGAATTTGGGATGCCGAGACAGGATCGCTCGTTGCTGGGCCCTTCAAAGGACACACTGGTTACGTCAGATCAGTCGGATTTTCTCCTGATGGAAAGCGGGTCGTCTCCGGCTCTGATGACAGAACAGTGCGAATCTGGGACGCTGAGATAGGATCTCTCATTGTTGGGCCCTTCAACGGACACACTGATTACGTCACATCAGTCGGGTTTTCACCCGATGGAAAGTGCATCGTCTCCGGCGCTGACGACAGAACAGTGTGGATTTGGAATGCCGAGATAGGGTCTGTCATTGCTGGACCGGTCAAAGGACACAGTGATTACGTCACATCAGTAGGGTTTTCTCCTGATGGAAAGCGGGTCGTTTCTGGCTCTCGAGACAGAACAGTGCGTATCTGGGATGCCGAGACGGGATCTCTCGTAGCTGGACCATTCAACGGACATACTCACGATGTCACATCAGTCGGGTTTTCGCCTGATGGAATACGTGTCGTCTCAGGTTCTCAAGACAGAACAGTGCGGATTTGGGATGCCGAGACGGGATCTCTCGTTGCTGGACCTTTCGACGGACACACTCATTACGTCAGATCGATCGGATTTTCACCTGATGGAAAGCGTGTCGTCTCCGGCTCTGAAGACACAGTGCGAATTTGGGATACCGAAACGGGATCGCTCGTCGCTGGGCCCTTCAATGGACATACTGGTCACGTCACATCAGTCGGATTTTCACCTGATGGAAAGCGCATCATCTCCGGCTCTTCAGACAGAACGGTGCGAATTTGGGATGCCGAGATGGGATCTCTCGTTACCGAGTCCTTCAATGGACACACCGGTTATGTTACATCAGTTGGATTTTCACCTGACGGAAAGCGCATCGTCTCCGGCTCTTCAGACAGAACAGTGGGGATTTGGAATGCCGAGACGGGATCTCTCATTACTGGGCCCTTCAACGGACACACTGATTATGTCACATCGGTCGGGTTTTCACCTGATGGAAAGCGTATCGTCTCCGGCTCTGAAGATAAAACAGTGCGGATCTGGGACGCCGAGACGGGATCTCTCGTTGCAGGGCCATTCAATGGACACACTGCTGTCGTCGGATCAGTTGGGTTTTCACCTAATGGGAAGTGCGTCGTCTCCGGCTCTGACGACAGAACAGTGCGGATTTGGGATGCCGAGACGGGATCTCTCGTTGCTGGGCCTCTCGACGGACACGTTGATGCAGTCAGATCAGTCGGGTTTTCACCTGATGGAAAGCGCGTGATCTCCAACTCTAACGATAAAACAGTGCGTATTTGGGATGCTGAGACGGGATCTCTCGTTGCTGGGCCCTTCAGAAGATATACTGGTTACCTCGCATCAGTCGCGTTTTCACCTGATGGAAAGCGCTTCGTCTCCAGCCCTGACGATAAAGGAGTGCGGATTTGGGATACAGGGACGGGATCTCTCGTTACTGTTATCGGACCTTCTCAAGGACAGACCGGTTACGTCACATCGGTCGGGTTTTCGCCCGATGGAAAGCGCGTCGTCTCCGGCTCTTCTGACGCAACAGTGTGGATTTGGGATGCGGAAACGGGATCTCTCATTGCTGGCCCTTTCAGAGGGCATACTGGTTACGTCACATCAGTCGGGTTTTCACCCGGTGGAGAGCGCGTCGTCTCTGGCTCTGAAGACAGAACAGTGCGGATTTGGGCTGAAACAGCGTCCATGGTACCAGTGGCTCTCCCATTTGACACTATTCATGATACTCAAGATTTGGCGTCTCTACCCTCCGTCTTCAATTCTTACCACGATGCATGTACATGGACACTTGACGATGATGGCTGGCTGCGAAGTCCATCTGGTGCGCTGATCCTTTGGATACCACACCACTACCCGAGATCTGCTCTCTGTTTTGCTCCAAGCTTGGTCATTGGTGTTCCCATGATACAATTTGATCTGAGTTGTTTTGTGCATGGGGAACGATGGATGGAGTGTTTTGACGTCACACAGAAGTAGTTGGTACGGCCTTGTAATTGCATCCATTTCATGTGAATCTCTGTGTTCCTGACCTCAGGCAACCGCTGACGTTCCAGAAAATATTGGACTGCCTTGAGTACCACGTAATCAAAGTGAGTCGAAGGTGGGAGAGCAAATGAACCTACTAACGCGACAGACGCCTGAAATTAACACCGTACCGAGTTATTTACCATACAACATGATGTCGTTGGTCCAATTTTAAAAAAGACGCACTCCGAGTGGAATTGGATGCCATCCACGGTTCTCTTTGACTACAAGACCATTCAACATCCGAGTCTTTGCAGAGCGAGCCACATATTTTGCAAGCACGATGGGCTGATGAACTCGCCGCCTTGTTGATCATAGACTTGTCATCGCATCCTGAATTGACGTTTTCAAGCCGGCTGGTTTGTCACCGGTTGAAGCCGACACGTGTAGCTCAATATCTGAGTCAACCCGATGAGGCATTTTCAGCTTGAATCTCCGACTGGCATTATTACAATGTTTTTGTACGACATTGGTATTAGTAGGCGGACACAGACCCAGCTGCGTTTTTTCATCCAACGTCCATGAAGTCGATGGTTTCGTTTGAGCGGTTTGGTGTCTCGTCCCCGTTCGACCCGAATTTTTACCATGTCACCTCCCCTGTATTTCCGCCGTTGATCCTCGGCGCACTTCGTTTGCTCTTTGCAGTGTATGCGCTAATTACGGCCATCACCGTCCTCGCGTTCTCGTCTCTCAAGTTCCACGATTCCAATTCGTCAGTACTGTCTATTGATGTGGGTATCAACTCATTTGTTCCCGATACAGTTACCTTTGTTATTTTACGGACTTGTCCTACATCGGACTAGTCGCTTATTTCTGGGCCTCGAGTGTCCAAACGATCGCCTTCGTGCTTTGTGAGCAGAAGCGGTATCCTTTGCAGTCCTGGCCTCGGTCCCTTCAACTCCTTCATGTCCTCTTATACTCCTCTATTGTCGTATTCCGTCAGTTGGCCCGTTCTTCATTTCGAGTCTCATTGCTCACAGAAATGGACAATCAGCCATCATCGTCACTGTCGTATTTTGGTGTTTCATCTCCTCGTCGACAACGTTTGAAACACCCTATTACAGTGGGTCTTGTTTTGTAACTCTTCTGGCTTGCTGATTCAAGTTTGGTCCCAGGCTGGTCAAACATATCACAACATGTGATGAATACGGCCTTTGCACTCTTTGAGATTCTCTTTACGCACGGTGGACCTAGCCCCTGGATTCACCTCATTCCACTCATTATCATCCTTGCTCTCTATCTTGGTGTCGCATACATTACTTATGCGACCCAAGGCTTTTACAGTACGTTTGTTCCCTTCCTCGATGAGCGACGCTGCATTGATGAGGGACGATATTAGCCTATTCGTTCCTTGACCCAGCCAGTGAACATGGTCTGCTGGCAGCATATATCATTGGGATAGCAATCGGGTGTTGCTTGGTGTTCAGCATCGTCAATGGTGTTTGCTACCTACGCCGACATCTCTGCCTTCGATATGGAAAGATTGAAGACCAATCAGTTCCAGAAGCGCTCGAGGAGTGGCAAGACGTGGCGGCACCCAAGGACTCTTCCGTCTCGGTGGTGTAAGTCTGATCTCCTGACCTACTATACCTCATTCCTTTTTAGAAAAGATATCGTTATAACATGCGATTCATACATGGACGCCGCATTGTCACTTAACTTTCGTTTCCTGGTTGTTTTAGTAGTATAAAAAGTTGTCGCATGTATACTTATATCAATGTTGCTGGTTTTTGAAGTTCTTGACCGTTGGGCAGAAGTACTGTACCAACTCCAACACTGTATGCTGTATCGGGTTCCATTTTTATTGATTGTCCTGTTTCCTTGATCTGGGACTATTCATTCAAGGCAAGGAACGGCGATCCGATCAAACCCGTCTGTGAAGCTCATCTCCGCGTGGCAGTATACCACTGTTTGTAGCGCTTGCAAGCGATATTACTTATTAGCTCACGATTAGTAGGTCAATAGCGAGAAAGCACCAAGGGAAACATAGATTCGACATGGTTTCAAAAAGATGTGGGTCGAGAGAGGAGGGGGGAAGAAAATACAGTTGGCTGAAAGGGAAATCCGCACTGATAGCACCCCAGTGCATGATGGAGAGACGAAGTCAATGTTGGTGCCTGCATCCCCCAGAACCGCGTTGCGCGGCCTTGCGTTCTTCATGTACCAGTACGAGAACGAAATTCTGCCATGTCCTCCATCACATTGCCTCAATGCCCGCAGAATCAGTTTCTGGGCCTTCCAAAAGGCTGCTTCGCTAGGGCAGCGGCCAACCAAGCCACGAGTAACTTGAAAGGAAGCGAGTCAAAGTACCGTGTTGGTTTTCTATAAAACGGCGTGGAAAAATTTACACTTTGATCTGGTTTTAATTTGATTTGTTGGATCTAAACCTCGCCACATTCTAAATGCCGACAAGTACTGGACCGTATGCAGCAGCACGAGAGGATGTCATGTCTGCGCGCGGGAGTTCATCTGTGCAGGCAACCGGATCACTGGCTGGGCTCACATCGGTAAGCGGCGTCTAGGTGCTCCATGTTGATCATCACTCACCACTACTCATTAGCTTCCTCGAGATTTATGATAACTTCGGCGACGCTGGTGCTGCTCCGTTCAATGTCATTATACGCGTGCGCCCAACTGCACCGTCGCCCAAGTCGCCAGACACGACTAGTTCTTTTTTCAACAGAAGGTCGCTAGAGTGGTTCCACGTGAGATGGTGACCAATCACAAGTGTCAATTCAGCGCGCGAGGGCTTGGTTGACGATCGCATCATCGTCGATGGACGCTAGAACACTCAAAGGGTCATCGAAAATTCACCGTGGAACAACTCACGTAGCATGGGAACAATATATCAATCTTTAAACCGGCATGACGGCGAGAAAAGACTAGACGATGAGACACACGTCGATCGTGGGTCCTTTTGAACCTGGGTCCAGGTCGTTCGGCGATGCGTGCTCAAGAAAATCGTCCCGGACCGTCAAAGGCCCCACGAATTGTAGGTGAGATTAATGCAAAGACGAAACATACATGAACCTTCCCATTTGTTCCCGAACAATGGAATCTAGCCAAGAGGCCCTACGCACGACAGCGGGTTCCATCACGAAACACTACGTTGATGTCGTCCCGTAGCCGTAGATCTCTTTCAACAACTCAAATGTCCATCCTCGCCAACCATAGAGATGCATTCAGCACAAGTGACCGCTCGCCCCCATATATACATATACGTAGTCAGAAGAGTCCGGCAAGATCGGCAAACGGGTCTTTGCTTTTGCCAGTGGTCGGTTGTGATTGTGTCCGTTGTCCAGCCGAGGTGCCCAGCGTCTGGTCGTGGGGTCCTCCTAGGCCAGGTGGCGTCGCAGGCCCCGAAGGCGGCGTGGAAGTAGCCAATGATGAACTCCGTGGGGCACCAGAAACCGGGACACCCATGCCTGAGCCAAAAAACTGATTCTGGGGCTTTGGTTGCATCATAGTTGTAAAGTGCGTTGAACCCACGGGCTGAGCTAGAGCTGAAGGCTGAGAGTGTATTCCCATATGCAGACTAGGAGGTGATGATCTGGCATAGAGATTCGTCGGTGGAGATGTCGTCCTCCCTGTAGACCCATTCGTGGACCCATTTGAAGGAGTGGGTGTTCCAGGGAGCATAATCGATCCGAACTGGGGCTCTGACTGTGCTGCCATCGGGAATGGGGAGGATAGCGAAGGTCGTGTGGCAGTATTGTTGGAAGGAGGTTGTTGAGAGAATAAGTTCATGAAATCATCAAGGTTCGTACTTCCACTGTTTGACCCATTTTCGGCATTTGCCAATCCGTCGTCGAAATCAATGAGTGAAGGCCCAGCATCATTGCTGCCGGCTCCAGATCCAGATGATATTGTCATTGGAATTGACGCTACCGCTGTAAAGTCGCCTTTCTGGAACGCCTCAAATCGCGCCAATGCTGTGTTGATTTGATCATTGGCTTCCAAGAAGGCATCTGCAGGGAGAGTAAATAACGGTTTAGAAACCACCATAGACTCCTCTCACTCAGAGATTCTGGGTCGTCCGTTTCTGCGTCGGATACCCACTTTTGCAACTTCGGGCGTGCACCCTTCAAGACCGCCGCAACTTGATCGTATGCGTCCCCCTTTGCCCATTGCTCACCCCTGTTTGCATCCACGTTGTCTAGCATCTCATTTAACAGTATAACCTTGCTTTGGAGTTTCGCAAGCTCTCCCAGTGACTGACTCCGGTAATCTGGTTTCGCATCCGGGTTTGCTCCTGCGAGTGTTTTCATCAGTTCCTGCGCTGCGGCCAGGTCGCGGGGTGTTCCTCGGCGAATGAGTTCTTGTAGCTTGGCGGACTGGGCCTCTCTGTCCTCGTTCTCGAGTTCTTCTGGTGACTTTATTGTCTATGGATGCATGTCAGCTGGAAGAGATAGATCCACGTCATTGAACGCCGACCATGGTGTTTTCCGAGAGGTTCCGCCTTGTTAGTTCCCTGAAGCGATAGCCCTTGAAGGTCAGCAAACGATGCATATCTCGGATATTTCCAAGATCATCCTTCCACCTCGACTCGGAACAGATACCCTCTTTCCAACCATGGATGAGATCCAATATTCGTGACATGACGGGACCGGGAAATGGGGGAGGGCGTTCGGGGAATCGACGGACGAGCTCGTTTAAAAACTCCTTGGTGGCGATCTGGAGATGTAGCGGGTATCCACATGATTGGACGAAGGTGTCAAGCAGGGCCAAAGCCAGGATTGCGATATGGGGATTGCGATGATTTGCTAGCCGGGCAACGAGCATGACGGCTTCACGGGGCCTTGATGGGACTCATGTGAGCAGGTGGTGCAAGATACGAATTTGGCACTCACGTATTGGCCTTCTTGTTGTTTATGAAGTCTGCGATCTCGAGATGGTTGGCGTAGTTCGGTTCTGGCAGAGAAGGATCGCAGGCGTTGGTGATCAAGACCTCGAGTCTTGACACTTTGAACCATGGCGTCGTTTGCGGGAGCATGTTGGAGGAACAGCCAAAGAACAGCGTGAGAATCTCGTAGACGCTTTGACCTTTGACCATATGACGCTTGAACCTCCCCACAATGTAAGCCTTGACATCGAGCCAGACAAAGGGTAAGGGACGCGGCACAACATGTCCACCGGTCCAACAATCGGATTCGTGGCTATATAAACACGGCTGGCTGCCAAGGGGCGACCCAATCACCATCTTCGAGAATCTGGTCATTCTCCCGACAAGATCATCCATAAATCATGGCCGACGTACGTCCTCCACTCTCCCATCAGATTGAAGCTGATCAGTTCATTTAGTATTCATGTACCTTTGCCAACTGTGATAAGGTCTTCTCCAAGGCGTATGAGTTGAGGAAGCACAAGGTCACTCACGAAGACCCGGACCGGTACGTGTGTATATTTGACGTGACCACCGTTGAATTTGACGGGCATTGATAGGGTATTTCATTGTTCGATATGTGACTTTATCACTCTTCAAAAGAAGAGTCTCGCGATCCACTTTGCAATACAGTAAGTTCCCCTTTACGAAAAAAGGTCGACAGCAATGAAATGTTCATCTCCTTCCCCTTTAGCACCGGCGAAAAGGTTCATCAATGTCCTGATTACCCTGATGGCTCTTCAGGTTTGCCACCTCAACGCTGCGACTACCGGACGAATGACCCTGCTGCCTTGTCGAAACATCGGAAAAAAGTCCACGGTTATATACCGCCACCCAACCGTTCTAGGCTTTCCAAGGCTGATCCTGCTGCTCCTCGCAAGCCTCGGGAAAACATGGACGAGACTGTCACTCGGCGATGCCGGCGTCCTCAGCGTTCTACGTCATTATCACGTCGCAGACCATCCCGCGTACCTCGTACGGCCAATTATACGAGCAGTATCCCTAGCTGTGTGCCCACTTCTGCGGAGAATACCCCTACATTTCCTCGTCAGGGTAATGTGTCTGTGGAGGGAGATACGATGGATGTGGAATGCTATGGCGAGTCCAGCTATGATTTCAGCGGCGCGATCCTGGTTGATTCCGACGATGAAATGCGATTGGACTCGCTCTACGACTCTTCGTTGCGTTCCCAATGGATGGCAGAGTATGAAGAAGGCTACAGCACATTCGAAGCGACTGGGATGAAGTATCTCCCGGAATTTCTTCATGCGGTCTCCTCTTCCACTCCAGCTGGTTTCGACACGCAGACGGGTCGGGAAGGGTGTCTATGTCCCGAATGGATGATCGAAGCTGGGATCGAGGGTTGGGATCAGTCTGTTGTCGGAGACGTACAAGGAGAACAATAAGTTCGATGCTTGCGCTGGACGCCATGCTCGACCTTTTTCTCTCAAACTTCTTCCTTCCTTACGTGTGTTTCTACTAATCCACAACCCCGTTACTCTCCCTCGTTTGCTACATGTTGTCATTATGTATTGTTAGTTTATAGTTAACCACGCTCGTTTTATAACCTTACAACCTTCTTGATCTATTTAGAGAAATGTCATTGGAATAGTAACTCTCCCGCGAAAGTTATTTTTTCACGTGTAGTATTCGAAGAAGGGATAGATGATCATAGATCCAATCGTAGGTTGTCATTGACGTCATTCCTCAAATGCAAATCCAACGACTTACTTACTAATAACTGCATAGGACCTACCGATACATCAGGCGTTGAAACGAGAAAATATAGTAAACTTGAATACAAATGACGGCGCGAGAAAGAATGAAGTGTAGAGCAGACCGGATCAGGAGAAAAAGTAGGTATGAGTAGTCCAAAAGAGTCCTTTACCATCCCTCCATGCCCGCATCGATCATCATTTCAGGGCAAAGACACCCCTCGCGACCCGTCCCCCGGAAGAAGATGTCGTCTTCCTGAAGTTCGGACTCAAGGTCTGAGGGAACAAGTTCGATCTCTGATGTACCCAAATCGTCCACAGTCGGAAAAGGTGTTTCTGCGAGTGCGGGTTCCCGGACGGGAGAAGGGGATGATGTCGACAGAGTTGCACTGCTATCATCGTGAATGTTTGGGACCGTCGATGAGTTTGACTCGGTCGGTTCAACAAGGGTCTGAATGTGTCCATTCGATTCATTTGATTCGTCTGGGTTGTCGCGAAGGGGGGTGCCCAGTTCGGAATAACCGTTGTAGTCGGACTGTGGTTTCGGCGGTAAGGGTGACAAGGCATGCGCTAATGAACTGTAACGCGAATTGCTCGACTCCACCTTGGGTGTACTTGGCTTTTCTGATCCTGAGTAAGCAGGGGTGGTGGCATCGGAGAGAGACTCAGGGGATGTGTGAGCCGAATCATTGCTAGTAACGTAGGATGACTCGGAGTCCGAGTAGTCACACTCGTTCGGAAACGACATCGTGGTGAGACTACTCGGGATGGTTCGAGAGGATGGGGTCCGAGTTATCGCACTGCGACCAGTGTTGTCTTGCTGACCGGTGACCGCAGATCCGAGTCTTCCATAGCTGGGTTCCCTTGAGAAGGTGGAACGAGTTGATGCCTCGCCGTAAGGGGTATACCGGTGGGAAACTCTATTGGAGGAGGATTGTCCCCGGGCTGCAGGCAAGGGTGGAAATGCGACGTATGGACTTTCCGCTAACTGGGAGTGGGGATAGTCGCTACTGCGAGATGCAACAAAATCTGAAGGAGTCTCGAGGGTGCCAGTGCCAGTCTGTGACCAGCTAGAATAGGTGGTGTTGTAATGTAGCTCGAAAGAAGAAGCATGAGTCGAGCCGTTGCTTGTGGCGGGGAACGAAGCTGGATCGTGATACGACACCGCGCCGCCAGTGTCATTCGTAACTCCGGAGGGTAGATTGGGAGTGGCCACCGGCATCCAGCGATAACCATAATCGTCCTGCAGTGCAACCGACGGGTGCGCATCAAGAGAACTTGCAGCAGCTTGATGAGGGTATAAATTGCTCCATACTCCGCGATAGCCATCTTCCGGTGTATCATAGGTATTGTTGTGGATGAAGTGTCCCGTAGGGGAAGATGCGTAGGGAATGGGTGGATACGCATGGTCCTGACTACTGCTCGAGATGATTCCTTCAGTGGGGGGAACCGGGAATTCATTGCTGCTTGACGTCGCCGTTGTCGTTGTCCTCGGGTCCACAGAAGAGGAAGCAGTTACTGATATGCGCCGCCGTGCCCTCGTGCGCCTGGGGTTTGTTACATAGTTATGCTTTCTCTGGCGATGTTTAAGCAGGGCTGAATCGCTTTTGAACTTGCGATTGCATCCACTGGTAGGACACACATATGGGCTTTCGTTAGAACTACAAAATGTTTCAACATGTCGATCTACGGGGCAGAGGTTGTGAAATCTTACTGGGTGTTCATGTGGTTCCTGAAGTTGGTGGCGTACATGGAGGTGAAGGCACATATTGGGCAGTGGAACAGTCTGTCAATGTTCTCAAATTGGGTAATCGCCTCATTATACTGATGACCTGACGTACCTCTCCGGATCCGAATGCTCAACGATGTGCTTCTTAAGATCAGACGCTGTTGTGCAGACAACACCACAATCTTGAATGTCGCAGGGAAAGAGCTGCGATAAATTAGTTGAACTGAGCCTTGATAAAATGAAGCGGAGGACGTACACTGGACATGGTGGGTTTCTAGATAGCTGCGTGGGCTAGGTTTACAAGGAGGAAGACCGGAGGGTGACAAAATAAAGACCAAGAAATCAATGCAACCAACCGGTATTTATACTCATCAATAATTATCCCTCGAGGGTACCTCGATATTGCGTTACTCAACGATGCACAAAGGAGACCAAGCGGACGATCTCATCTGCATCCAAAAAAGCGAGGGTGGACCATTCACTTTGGGGTTAATTCATTCAATGGTGGAAATAAAACAATGGGAATGGATACGCGAGGGGGCGCGCACCGGGTCTGCATATTCTGAGCCCTGACAACCATGGAAATCGGTACGCTTTGGCACTTGGTCTGTTCTTTTCGGAGGATCTTATTGGGCCCGAGGGGAGTAACATGTTCTAAGCACCGGAATTTCCCGACTAGATGCTCCGCGCCGAAGCACTGGATTCCGAATTTGGTTTGCGTCGACAGTACCACCAGCACAGCTTGAAGACGTTTGTACGTGAGTGTGGTTTCCAATTGTGCGCACCAACCCCTGACGACACACGGAGAAACAAAATGTCAAAGCGTTTCTCTCATGCCTACTAGGTACACCACACTGACACTCATTACGTCAGGGTGACCGTGACTCTGGTGTGGACAACCAGTATCAAGGCCATACTAGCTTTGCAGCACGTACTATTATTCCCTGGTGCGCCTGCCGGATATGATACTCTCACAACTGGACTGGGAGCGGTCTGTGCGTTATTATTTTTGGGTTTGTCGGGTCCTTTCTTCCACCTACGCCGGGGCCAACTATTTGTACACATGCCAGAGTATGGGAATAAGTCAAATGTCTCGGGCCCACCATTCTGAGCCCGTAAGGACTAGATGCAGATGGCAGAGTTGCGATCATCCTTGGTATTGCAATCGGATACATTTTTTTCCAACAAGTTCGGCATGACTGGCTGCGGACTCTCCGCGTTGTGTGTGATGTGGATACCCCTTCCCTCATGGTTCCAATCCCACGTGCATTGTGTACCTTTCAAACATCACATCCATTGTAATTCACATTTTCTGCCTCAATACCCGAACGATTGGTGCTTTGACGCTGAAATCGGGGTCCACACCACGCCGTGTGTGATGTTCGAAAGGGATAGTAACATACCGCTTATTCGTGGCATATGTATTGGAAGCAAAACAATGCCTCCACAGATCAATCGTGACACATATAAGATCTGGTAGGTTGCATCACCTATACGCCTCATACTTGTATCTGCTACGAGAATCTGGTCATTCTCCTGCACGTATCTAACTGTTCGTTTGTACCATTTCCCCCAACTTCCCTCACTCCATACGAATAATGGGCAAGGTATGTCGTCTCCTCGACTCCTCAGATTTCAAATTGAAATTAATCAACACATTCCAGACATACTCTTGCTCCGTGGATGGCTGTGGTATGATGTTCACGCGCCAATACCAATTGCGCAAGCACAAGGTCACTCACGATGATCCAGACAGGCATGTGTAGATATCTTCGAGATGTTATCGGTGTCGAACTTGATGACTTTGGACAGTTTATTCTATTGCCCGCATTGCGCCTTCTACACATTAGATAAGAGGAACCTCAAAACCCACCTCTCGCAGCAGTAAGTTTTCTCTTTCCCAACATCTTGGCCAGACACTCGGATGTTCACTTAGTTCCCTTAGCACCGGTGAGGAGGATATCGAGTGCCCTGATATAATCAGAGTACATGATTCTCCTAAGTCATCAGATCGGGAAGCACCCTGCCCATACAAAACACACGACCGTTCTTTGCTCACGAGGCATCGGAAGAAACATCACGCGTATATACCGCGTCCGCGTGCACTCCCACAGCGTCAGGCAACTTTGGTGCATGTCCCCTCCGCCACCCCCTCTACATCCACTACCACTAGAAGTACAACCTCCCGTTCCACAAAGCCGAAGCAGGTCCGGAAACAAAAAAATATCGGTCCGAAAACATCCAAGGCTCGCGCCCCTCGCAAGGCCAAAAAATCTACTGGTCGTGGAGTCCAGGAAGCTTCTGAGCCGCCTTCTACGCTGCAGGAAGGTGTCGACGAACACGGATCCATGGCAAACGTACATTCACCGGATGCAGATGACTCCAGTTGTTCTGGTTCCAGTAGCATCACGTCGGTTCCTCTCCATCAAGGCATTTCCCAAGATGCACTGCATGATCACTTGAAACGCTCTGAGTCCGATGCGGCTGGTCATGGCAACTTCATGTCAGTCGCTCCTCCCCAAGACAATTCGTCGGACACCCATGGTCAATTTACACCTTCGTTCGCCAGCAACACCATGTTGGTAGCCCCTAATCAAGGTATCTCGGATCCATACGTCCGTCGGGGTTATGTCGAGCCACTGGGCGCAGCTGGTTACAGCAACACTATGTCAATCGCTGGTCACCAAGGTATACCTTCGAACGCACGGGGACTCCAGGGCTATACACAATTACCTATCGCGGATACGTCTCATAACGCCATGTTTTCTGACTGCGCGCAAGGACCATCTACCAACGGAATGCCACAGGGCGCGACTGGACCCACTTTTGCTTCTTTCAGTGGCACCACGTCGGTCGCTCCTACCCAAGGCATTTCGATGCACGCTCCTTCTGACCCCGTCACGAATGCGAGTTGGTCAACATTCCGTGCCGGTCGATATACCGTGCCATTTGCAAATGGAATCTACAATCCCACTGCAAACCCTCAGACGCGTTCCTTTACAATGGGTCATTCTCAGACGAACAGTTATTCCTCTCTGTCCGACTGGAACAACCTACGCACGCAATAAAACTCATTCTGAGTATCTTATTCCTGTATCCAATCTGTGCACCAGACAATATATTAGTACTGTATATTAATTCAGCTTGTCGTGTATCCTGTCTTTCACTCCCACAAAAGCTGTGATCCATCGGACGTGTCATAACTCTCATGATCCAGCCCACTTGGCAGACTGCCGCAGCGGAAGTGTGGTTATTGTAGCCAGTGGCCCCCCAGAACGGTCACGATCATGATGATAGTGATATGTCCTAAGAACTATATAGCACATGCGGTCAAATTTGAGCTTTTTGGCTTACAGCTCTGGAGCTGTTCTTAGACTAACTTATGCAATGGCATATGCCAATTCCGAGACGATTGATCGATAACTTATACGTCATGGTAAAGGCGACGAATAGTCACTCACATAGGATCACTGGGAGTGATTAAAATAAGGATCCCTCAAACATTTTGGAGAGTCAAAAGATGCGACATGATCTTGGGAGAGAAACTGGTCGAGAGCCCGGTTTCTCGCTGTGTCTAAATGCTGAGGAGACGCAGCCTGACAACTATCAAGAGATGAGATGTGCGATCACACTGGAGACTGACCTCGGCGCCGAGACCCGTGGCTGCTTGCTTGAGCAGACACCATCTTGCGGTCTTTGAAAAAAAAGCGATCATGCGTCCGTCTTCTCTCCTTCTCAATGGTAGATATGTGATTTTGTTCGTACGCACGGCGGCTAGGTGCTCTGCGAACGTCGACCGATCACTTAACTTGGAGGAGAGAGACCACACGGGTCCCCGATCTCCCGTGCGTGCGGAACTGCATGGGAACGAAAAAACTAGACCGTCGAAAGAGGCCAAGCGCGCCAGATTATCCGCGAGAGCATGCCTCTTATGGTCACTGCGGACCTCGTGCCAAACGGAAGCCTCCCTTTCCCACTTGTTTTCACCCATGTCTAAGCCACCAGCTTTGCGGGCTCGAAACCGCTGCCTATCCCACCCCTTTACTGACCTCTGCCCGTACCGTGCCGCGTACGGGTATCGAGGAGGGTGGGGAGCTGAAGTGCGTTGACGGAGTGCGTTGACGTATTTGGCGGCGAGAGGTTTGGGTCGATGGATGTGTTGGGCCAAGTTGAGATGGCGAATTCGGTGGCATGCAGGTCGTCGGCATAGTCTTAAGGATCTTGAATGTGGTGGCACGGAAGATGTATGCCAGTATCTCACTGAATAAATTACAATGAATCACGTACGACATTAGATACATGGTTCTATGTTACAATGGCCATAGCCAGAGTCGTCATCCATCGCTGGATCTTCGAGCAACCAGCAAGTGATGATGATTCTGGGAATGACTAGTAGCATGGAACCATCTGAATCAGACGGCATTCCGTGACGTGTTTCAGTTAATAATACCTACCGCTGAAGTGGGGACAAGATGAAAAAGTCCGAGTCGATGAGCCGGTGGCTGTTCAGCGTTCAGGTGGCGGTCTTGACTTCTTTAAGTACAGCACCTCAAGTTCACCGTTTGCTTTCCCCTGTTGTGTCTAGAAACGGCATATTCCTGTATCATCCCTCTTTTTCCTACCATTAATCTTCATTATAGGACGGAGCCAGAATTCACACAGTTCATCGTGACTTAATCTACGGGCTCTACATCATTCTCGCCATTGACAGATCAAGTCTACAAACGTCGAAGGCTAACAATTCAAGATTTTGCTCAAGGCTATTACGATTTTTAAACCACGCACTTCGGAAGCTTTAATGTTTGAATCCACTGCGATAGCCAGTCATACAGAGCAAGGTTAGTCGACATGACATTGAGCGCAATATTGTATCAATCTTGTATTTCAGAAGTTGTAGCGGCCTATTCTACTTTGGCAGACAGCCATGAACTAAGTCTGTCGATGTGTTTTTGCACATTTTCTATGGTTCATAGATGTTATTAGCGCTCCTCAATCGAGTCTTCGATCCTGCCAATATGGATCCCTCCGGGCGCAAGGGATATCTCCAGGGCACACGGAGAGACATCATCGACCCCATTCTCTGCTGGGCAGGCAACTTATCTGCCGACACAAATATCCACTGGCCTTGCGGGGATGCAGGTTTTTGCAAGAGCGCCATAGCGCACTCTGTTGCCGAGGAACATCTAGGACTGTGCACTGCATACCTTTTCTTTGACAGGGACGACCCTACCTCGAGTTATCCTAACCGTGTCATCCGTACCATCTCCTATCAACTTGCCGTCAATGATCCAGATCTCCGAGTTGCTATCCTTGACGCCATCGAGGAGAATCCCAAGATAGCCACCGAATCCCTTGCCACACAGTTCACAAAGCTTCCTCCGCCACTCAAATTCTGATTAGCAGTCGTGCCGAATCGGACATAGTCGAACTATTCGTAACATCTCCAAATAACAACCACATCGATGGTGATGAGCTTCTAGCATCCACGGTTACCGATGATGTACTCAAATTCTTATACCATAGCATGTCTAGAATCCATGGCAATCGTCCCACGAGTAGGCTCCCAGATGACCGGCCGAGACGGCCAGTCATGCTTAAACTCTCACGTTATATGGAGGGGGCCTTCATTTTGGGGTCGACCGTGGTATCGTTCCTTGAAAATACTTTCAATCCAGAAGTCAGCCTCGAGTATCTCCTGATCTCAAACAGTTGCACCAGCATGCAAGGACTCGACAGCATGTTTGCTACTGTGCTGGAGTCAGTTGGCGACTGGAAGAATGCCCACTTCATCGACGAGTTCCAAGCCATTTTCTGTGCCGTCGTTACAGGACAGGTGCCAATGACCGTCCAAACCTTCGATCCACTTTTAGCATTGAAACGCTCATCATCCACCATCCTCTCGTCTTTTCGATTTCTCCTTCGGTACAGTGAAGATAGGCCGATTAGGACTCTCCACGCCTCCGTTACGGATTATCCTACTGATCCCAAGCGTTGTGGGATCAAACCATGGTTCATCGATAAAGCGGATTGCCACCGGTTTCTCGCCCGTTGCTGCCTGCGGCTCATGAAGGAGCAACTCCGTTTCAACATGTGTGGTCTTACGACATCCCATGCGTTAAATGAAGATGTCCCTGGCATCCGTCAACGTATTCAGGACCGCGTTCCAGACTCCCTTGTATACGCTTGTCAGCATTTCGTGGCCCATCTTGATCTCTCGAACATGAAGCCATCTGACTTTGATGGGCTCTCCGACATGGAATCATTCATGCGATGTGGATTGCTCTTTTGGTTGGAGGCAGTCGGTCTGATGTGTGAAACCAAGGTGGTCATACCCGTCATGGAAACGCTGGGACAGTGGTATTGGGTTGGTCAATCTCTTCTGTATGAGATTTTTTATGAATTTGATGATGAAATGGAACAACGATCTGGAGTTGGCTGATCTCGCAAACGATATGGTCAAATTCATGAGAATTTTTCAAGGAATCATTTCTCAGAGCACACCACACTTGTATATATCTGCCGTGCCAATGTGGGGAGATAGTTAGGATGAACAACGACGGTGTTGACCTAGTGCCATTTTTGCGGTGCGTTATGAGAGGGCACATTGATTGTGTCCTTCATTAGGGTTTTTACCTGATGGACGGTGCGTCGTCTCCAGCTCTCAAGACAGAACAGTGCAGATTTGGGATGCCGAGATAGGGTCTGTCCTTGCTGAACCTTTCGACGGACACACTGACTCCGTCACATCAGTTGGGTTTTCTCCTGATGGAAAGTACGTTGTCTCCGGTTCTCAAGATAGAACAATGCGGATTTGGGAATCCGAGACGGGGTCTATCATTACTGGGCCATTCGACGGACATACTGATCAGGTCACATCGGTCGGATTTTCACCTGATGGAAAGCGCGTCGTCTCCGGCTCTCAAGACATGACAGTGCGAATTTGGGATGTTGAGACAGGATCTGTCGTTGCCGAGCCTTTCTACGGACACGCTGATTGTGTCAAAGCAGTCGGGTTCTCACCTGACGGAAAGCGCGTCGTCTCCGGCTCCGAAGACAGAACAGTGCGAATTTGGAATGCCGAGACAGGTTCTGTCGTTGCTGGGCCCTTCGACGGACATAATGATTACGTCTCATCGGTCGGGTTTTCGCCTGACGGAAAGTACGTCGTCTCCGGCTCTCGAGACAGAACAGTGCGGATCTCGGATGCCGAGATAGGGTCTATCGTCGCGGGACCTTTCAACGGACACACTTGTTGGGTCACATCCGTCGAGTTTTCACCTGATGGAACACGCGTCATCTCTGGCTCTTCAGACAGAACAATGCGGATTTGGGATGCTGGGACAGGGTTGACCGTTGTTGGGCCATCTGATATTCATAATCCTCAAGCTCTGGCGTCCATACCACATGGCTTCAACTCTCTGCATGCCTTGTACGATGCGTGTGCATGGACACTCGGCGATGATGGCTGGCTACGAAGTCCATCTGGTGCCCTCGTCCTCTGGATACCCCACTACTACCCGAGGTCTAGTCTCTGCTTACTTCCAGCAACCATGGTTATTGGCGTTCAAAGGATACAATTTGATCTAAGTTATATCGATCATGATGCGAAACCTCAGGCCCATCTGCATCGACCACACCCGTCGACCCTTACTTGGACAACAGGTGATAAAAGTGAGTTAAACGCCGGTGGGAGAGTAAAAATGCAAGGCTTCGTGAATCAACACCGCCCACTTAAAGTTACTATCCGAAGACCCTATAACGTCGTTGGTGCAAAATTCCTTTCCGGTTTGGAAGTACATCCATATCACTCAGAATGCATGTCGTGTTGCGCTGTCTTTCTGTCTTGCATTCCATGCTATTTCGCGTGACGTCCCGACGGCTTCCTCCAGCATGCCGCACGATGCCGCACAGTTTATGATTCGGAGACAAGCTGGAGTCTGTGAAGCGCGACGCGCTTTGCGGAGCGGCGCTGTGCCCCTCGCCGATGTTCCGCAAGTCGACGCGCCTGCTTTGATCCCCCGAGTGGACCACTCCACAAACCCTCACACGATGAGTGTTGCCTCGGATCAGGCCGGAGAAACGCTTGCACATCCGTGCCATTCGTCAGCAGAGCAGCACACGTCGGATTGCAGAGCTTCAGATCGTGTCGAGACAGCGCGTACAGAGCGCAGCAAGAGGCTGAGCCGGGTGGGCAGACGACTGCAGGCAAGGGCATTACCAAGGCCGCGACGGACGGTCAAGAAATGGCGACGACCCGGCACCAGCCTGTGATGACTCCAACAACGCAGACAATATCATCTCCAAACGACACCAGCGCGGTCCGCGCAGCCAGCGCAGCTCGACCGCTACCCCTCCCGGGTCTCGCCTACACAACGACTCGGATGTCGCTCGCGGGAAGCGAGATGGTCGGACATCCACCGCGACCCACTGCACACACAGAGGGTGAGACATTCTCGGGAATATTGCGTTCTCCAATTGTCGTATTCAAGTTGTTACAGTGAAAGATCGTATTCGAAACTCAATCCCATGTTCGAAGGTTGCGGAACGCTTGTAAAATGCATGATATCATACTTAGTAACTACAGTAACTGAGTGTGCCATCAAAACATTCTGTCCATCGTTCCCCAAGCACAAAACAACTCATATCGAAATGTGTCATCGGAACACCAGCTTCAATAACCACGGTCATTGGAGGTAAACAGAGACCGGACCTCGGGTAGTAGTGAGGTATCCAAAGGACAAGGGCGGCATCAGATGTACTTCGAAGCCATCCATCATCATGAAGTTTCCATGTGGATGAATTGTGGTATTCGAAGACGGGTGGTAAGGACGCAAGATCCTGAAAGCCGTGGACAACGGTGTGCTTCCCATGAGGTGAAAACCCGACTAATCTGACCAAAGAAGTGAATGGTTTGAAGAGCATAGCAAATCTTAGCTTGGAGACCACCTGCTTTGCATCAGGCTTGGCGTCCCAAATTCATATTGTAATGTCCCAAGACCCGGAGAGGACGCGTTTTCCGTCAGGTGAGAACCCGACTGATCTGACTGATCCAGTGTGTCCCTTGAAGGGCCCAGCTACGACAGAGCCTGTCTCGGCATCCCAAATTCGCACTGTTTTGTCGTCAGACCCGGAGACGACGCGCTTTCCGTCAGGTGAGAACCTGACCGATCTGATTGATCCAGCGTGTCGGTTGAAAGGCCCAGCAACGACGGACCCTGTCTCGGCGTCCCAAATGTGCACTGTATTGTCGTCAGACCCGGAGACGACGCGCTTTCCGTCAGGTGAGAACCGAACTGAATTAACTGATCTAGTGTGCCCTCTCATGACGCACTGCAAAGATGGCACGAGATCCACACCGCCGTCCTTCATTCGAACTATCTCCCGGAATTTTTCACCGTATATGCGTTGAATATGCGAACTCTGTCGCCACATTGGCAATGCAGACACATACAAGTGTGGTGTGCTCTGGGAAATGATGCCTCGAAAAACGGTCATGAACTTGACGACCTCGTATGCGAGATCAGCCAACTCCTTGTTGCATTCCTATTTCATCGTCAATTTAGAAGAATATGTGACAGAAGAGATTGACTCACCCGATACCATTGCTCAAGTGTTTCCATGACTGGTATGACCACCTTGTCCTCACCTACCAAACTCCGTGCCTCCGACCAAAAAGTAATCGAGAACGCATGAGGCACTCGATACCAGAAGGCCCGCCAAACTCAGACGGTTCAGTGTTCGAGAGATGGAGATGAGTTGCAAAATGCTGACAAGCGTATGTAAGGGGATCCGGAATGGAGTTGACACGTTCACGTAGGCCAGGGACATCCTCGTTTAACAAATGAGACGTCTCAAGATCGCATATGTTGAATCGCAGGTTCTCCGTCATGAGGCGCAGGCAACAATGGGCCAGAAATTGATGCGGATCTGATATATCAATAAACCACGGCTTCTTCCCGGACCGTTTTGGGTTCATGAGATAGTCGGTAACAGACGCATGGAGGGTCCTGATATGTTTATCTTGACTGTATTGAAGGAGGAATCGAAGGGATGAAAGAATGGTAGATGACAAGCGCGTCAATCCTAGAAGTTGATCAATGACTGGGATGGTCATTGGCACCTGTCCAACAAGGACAGCACCGAGGATGGCACGGAACTCCTCGACAAAGCGGGGATCCTTCCAGTCGCCAGCTGATTCCAAAACCGTAGCAAATAGGCCATCAAGCCTTTCGATGCTGCTGGTACTGTCCCACATGAGCAGATACTCGAGGGTGATTTGTGGATGAAAAGCACTCTCAACGAACGATGCCACCATTGTCGCCAAAATGAAGACCCCCTCCATGAAACGTGACAGTTTAAGTATGGTTGGACTTCGAGCACATCCTCTGTGGATGGTAGAAGAGTGATGCAGTGAATGTTTGGAGATGTCACGAATGACTTTTCCATGTCCAGTTCGGTACGACTGGTAATGAGAAATTTGAGTGGGGGAGGGAGGTGAACCGCTTCGCCAAAAGGTCCATGAGCACCCTACGCGAGTTCTCGTCTCCACATTCATCGAGACCATCTAGAACGACGAGGACAGGGGAACAGATTTTTCGTCGGCATCCAGTCAATGGTTCAAGCAGAAACTTTGTAAACTGAATATCAAGGGATTCCGTGGCTATCGTGGGGTTCTTCTTGGTAGCCTCCAAGATAACAAAACAGATATCCGAGTTATTGACGGCAAGTTGATAGGCGATGGTGCGGATGACGAGGCTAGGATGACTCAAGGCAGGGTCGTTCCTGTCGAAGAACAGGTATGCAACGCACAGACCTCGAGGGTCCAGGCCAGTAACAGAACATTCCTCGGCAACAAAGTGGGCTACGGCACTCTTACCTAAGCCAGAATCACCACAAAGCCAATAGATGTTACTGTTGGAGGATGCGTCGTTGGCCCAGTACAGAATGGGATCTATGAACGTTCGACGTGTGCCCTTAAGACATGCCTTGCGCCCGGATGGATCCATTTGGTAGGATTGAGGACCTTATTGAGAAGCGCTAACGAGATCTATGCATAAGTTATGCTAGTGGGAGATGGCAAAATCTTCTCGACTGACTTTCCTTTGTATCTCTGTCTGTCGAAATTTCCACTTGAAGTCGTTTGACATGTGCGAGAACGTGGAGGCAGCCTGAGATGAAGATGAAAGGTAAGAGTTTCTAGTCTGTTATAATGTAGGATAAAGGAGCGTACTGATTTACAGAGTTTTGATACGACAGTATAACGTGTAGATTTCCAAATGGGAGAGGATCGAGAAGATAAAAGCGGCGTCTGAACGTTTCTTCAAGGGAGACGCTGAGGTGCCAGTATGAGAGATGTCAGTGACGAGCATCGCCTTCACCTGGATGATCACGCCATCGCTTGCGGCGGGTTGCTAGTATCACGACAAGTATTCTCGTCACCTCCCTGACTCCACCGACTCGCGCACTGTCGGCAAACAATTCTCCTCGTTCCCGCGGTGGTACACCTTCGGACGGTCGCAACGACGATGACGCATTGCAGATTGGCGGTAACATATGGCTATGCGATTGCGCAGGACTACTAGTTGTTCAACGTGTTGATGAACCCGGTGGAACGTGACTTTACGCTACGATGGCATCGCGTGCAAGAGGAGCGCAAGGCGCTCGCAGCGTGGTCGCATGGGGTACGCGTGCTTTCGTTGGCGTATCGGCGATCACTAATCCGCTTAGATGCAATGAAATGTGTGCGGAAGGGTGTATGCGTTCCCTCATACACGTATACGCACGCAGCAGACAGCGCACTCTACAGACACTTGTCCCTACGTCGCCCCTAGATCCCACACTTTGAAGGAACAGAGGACTGAGCAACAACGTGCACATGAAATCACGTTGGAGCTGCCTCAAGATTCGCTCGTTTTGCCTGGTGCGATTCAACTTATGCTCCAACACAAGTCTCCTTGGGTATATGGTGGCCATGTACTGAGTTTTTATATAGCTGGCGAAATGGTGTTTTATAATTCCATTGTGCCATGTATGGCGCCAGGGAATGGCGAGCGACGCTTCACGTATTGATGGGCGATATTCGAGGGGGGTCGGTGCGTACGCGCAACGTGCTCCAAGATAGGTTGTAGTGGATGAAGAAGGCAGAGTTTGGGACACAATCGACGAGACAGGTCAGAAGATGCTCGATGCGCCGATCACGATGCAAAACGGTTAAGAGTACTCGCTCAAATGATCACGCGTCTAATTCAAAAATGTATGTAAATCGAAACAAGTAGACCGAGTATAGATAAATGATGTGGATCGAGATCACTGAGTAAAAACGAAACCTTTGTTGCCGATCGGGACTCCATCCGACTGTGCACTCGTCTGCACGAATGAGACTGGCTATGTTCGCTGTGTATAACCTCCTCCCAGCGACTAAGAAGTCGCTGGGACTGAGATGGCGCCGAGGGTGGGCCAGGCACCAAATACGAGGGGGAGCTATTTGGTAACCGTCGCCCCCAAAGAGGGCATCAATGCGAGCGAGACTACCGGATGAACCGGGGACGTCGTAAGTGGCAGAAGTAAGGTCGTAGATGACTTCGTACCAGGGTGCTGTGCAGGGGACGAGGATCTGCACGAGGAGGGCGGTGGGGGTTCATATAACGAAAGATCTTTGCCCATATATTTAGTGCAAGAGGGGGGCGGAAGAGCTAGAGAAAGAGAGATGTAACGAGGGGATAGGTGTAGTGGATGGCGAGGATGGGGTAGGTGAAGCGGGTGAGGATGTCGGATATATAAAGGGCGGTCTCGAGGGTAGGGACGAGGATGACACGGGCAGCGGGACGAAGAACCGAGGCACTGAAGTGGTGAGTATAAAAGGCGAGAAACCAGGCAAATACGGGTGTGACGAGGAGAAAGAACTGAGCAAGTGGGTGATACAGATCTCCGACTGGTGAACGAGTGCGCTTGCAGACGGGCAAGCATATCCCAGGACGAAAGCACCTTGTAAAAAAAGAAAGATTATAATTATACGACGGACGCACGGTAACCAATGCGCGTCCGAGTCCTTGCCGCCAGTGAGCGACATCTTATACATACCCGCGTATCTTGCCGCCGACACTTTTGCGACGCGTCTTCTTGTAGTCCGGGATCAGCATCACAAAGTGCGAGTCGAGCATCGATGATCTCGAATGCACCAATGTAGCATCGTCAACAACGTTGCCCCTTCGCCCGGTTGCGCCCCGGATCTTCTCACCTGATCAACCTTGATCGCACGAGGGGGTTGTACTGGATACAGAGGATGTACACCCTCGGATCGGATGATTTGGAAGCCCGAGGCTGTGGAGAGGTGGATGAAAGTGGATGACTGGTCGATCAGTGAGATGGGGAGCGCGACGAGGTCGGCGCGGGTGAGTTAGAAAATGTACTGCACCAGTTTGTAGATGCAGATGTAGGTCGGTCTAGCTGGATAGCATGAATTACTAAAAAGTAAGATGTAGGGTGGTGATACACTCACAACCTATCAAAATGACCCGTCTTGACACAACGCGCCACAGCTGAAGGAAGGGCCTCAATACGATCCATCGTCAGCGAACGTCGTCCATATTCCCTGCCTGATCAGAGCATTCGTCGTGGGAACGGAAAGTGTGCCTCAAGCTTCGTAGGCGGCGAGGCGGCATTGACCACGCGTACGCTCCCCTTTTTCGGTCTCTCGTCCTTCTTGCGTCGACTCGGTCGACTTTGATTTGACTATTGACGGGACGATGGACTGTGCAAGGGATGTCGAGAGATCTACCCAATCTTGGTCCGTCTTGGTCGTCTTCGTGCGCAGTTACTATCTCTTCAACGCCGTCATTCTCGGAGCTGAGGGACCCTTCTTCGTGTTTATCCCCCTCAAATAGCCAGGGGTGACTGGGACGCGTGACGGCGGGACCTATAGGATCTTACTAGTATTGGTCTCGGAGCCTTTGATCCCGCCCTTGAATCGACAGTACCGAGGCGGAGTGACAAGGCACGAGGCAGTCACGGTGTCACATATCAAGTCTTCGGTGATGACATGTCTACATGATATCGATGACCTGCGAAGTTGGCGAGGAAGATCAAGCGCTCTGATTCTGATAGCGTGCAACAGTAGGGAACGGCGATAGCTATGGATGTAAGCTTAGGAGATACATGGACGAAAACATAGAGCGATCGAGCAGGAGTACATTGAAGAAAAGGATATTCATGAGTATAAATGACGCGATAAAGTCTAGAATGGGATAGGAAAAAATGCGAGAAAAAACAGAATCGATGCCGAACCAGCTCAAGCATCAATCTTGTAAAACTCCTTGTGAGTCTCTAATACAGACTGATCCCAACCCTCGATGCCAGCTTCCACCATCCATTCGGGGCACAGACATCCCTCGCGGCCAGTTTGTGTATACGAACCAGGTAAAACTGAAGAGGCATCTAAGTGGAGAGGTTCCGGGAGATACGTCATTCCAGACACGTCGGATGTGCCATGGCCTATTATCCATTCGGAATGCATCGAAGGGTCGTAAAGGGTGTCCGATCCCATCCCTTGCCAGTTGGGAGCAACACATATCGCGCTGCTTGAAATAGCAGAATCGCATCCCAATGCATCAAAGGAAGGTGCATTCATCGACTGCCCATGCGCATCCATGTTTCCCTGCCAAAAGAATGGGGAGAAAGTATTCCCATTTGGTGGGTCGGTACAAGTGGACGAGTACCCAGAATTACTAGTCAGATTATTGTTGGCCAAGGCGGATAGGTTGTGGCATGGGACTGAGACAGGACGCTGGCACGGCCGATAGTATTGATAAGGTGAAAAAGCGAGAGTAGGCTTGGTGAGAGCAGCCTTTGGGTGCCTACTTCGCGTAGCCGAGGGTATATATCCGTGGACTTTCTTCCGGTGCTTTGTCAAGGCAGCAGGGTCATGCGTTCTGTATTCGCAGCGCTCTTCATAGGTCGGGGACCCAGAAGAATCAACAAAAGTGATCATATCAGGACACTGGTGAACCTTTTCGCCAGTACTGGAAGAACAAGGAATGAATATCCCGAGATATAGCGAAGGGAGCGAACGACTATACTTACTGTATTGCGAAGTGGATCTTGAGATTCTTTTTTTGGAGAGTGATAAAATTACATTGCGTACAGTAGTAAACACTATCAAAAGCTGTCATGTTGGACGATCATGTCATCAAGGAGTCTACACATACCTGTTAGGATCTTCGTGAGTGGCTTTGTGCTTTCTAAGCTCATACGCCCTGGAGAACAGCTTGCCACAGCCGGCAAAAGTACAAGAGTAAGACTGCAATAAACTGGTTAGTCAGAAGTCTGGTTAGAAGGAAGAAACGTACCCCGCCCATGAGAGATAAGGATGATCCTGCCGCAAAATGGGATTGAAGGTAGACGTAGAAGTGGTGACTTAATGAATGCCCAAGTTCTTGGAGATGATGGCGGAATGGGTTTGGGTGAAGGTTCATCCCAAGCAGTCATTTATACCTCTCGTATCCCCGATTGTTGGATGTGGACATCGGTGGGGCCGTGTCTTTGACTTTCGCGTTCTTCTTTGTCCAGTTCGACATGAAGTCAAAGCGGGAGCCACGTACTTGACGATTTGGCACGAGGGTTCCAAGCGCTTTATATGTTGTCATCGCGAGTGGACTTCATTCTGGATCTTTTTGGGTGGACAAAGCACGGACTGATGAGCCACCAGTGCCGACCACATGACATGAGCGAGCGTCCAGACATACGTGCACTGCATTCTAAATGATGGATGTGGTTCTTTTTCCAATAAGATACGCACTTTTGTGAGGCTTGTGTCGTCAGAATCGTCCAACATCATAACCAAGAGTCAAAGCGTTCGATTGTTACTCGTCACAGCCACAGAACGGATTCAACTCGAGTCGGACTCGTCCGAGTATCGACATCTAAATTCACAAGATCAACTCTCGGTCACTCTTCAACTACTGGAACGCTTACCGCTCCTAGTGCTAAAGCATTCAGCTTGCCCATCCTCCAATGCACGATGAGCCTACTGGTATTAAGCAACTATCATTTTGGCTGCGCCACGCCCCTTTGATCGGCCCGGGCGCGACGAACTGCCGAGTCCGAGTCGTGAACGTATTATAGTGACTGCAAGTACTGGTCTACTCTAATAAAGGAACCGACAATTCCAACGCACTCGAATCCTTGATTGTTGGTACCGGTCAGCATGAGTTGGTGCATTACATTATAATGTGTTAACGCTAGTTGACGGCATCAGTCACCTGTATAAACAGACCGTCGTTGTTTTCAATGACTATGGCTCGGATCAGCGATCCAACTGTCATCCCCAGCAGAGAATACGATGCCAGCGGCATAGATACATCCATTTTCGAGATCCTTGAAGTTCGTTGCGCATCGTGACCTTATCGTGCCATACACCGGTCCGATTTCGGCTGCAATGCCGCTGACAGTGCGGAATAGTTGCTAATAGTAATTAGTAATGGGTACTAAGGGGTGTCTTTTTATACTTATCATGACGAGCCAACGACTTGTATCGACGCTGGGAGAATGCGGGTACCATGAGCCATCGTGACCTTTTTGTTTGCTATTGGTGTAATGGTCAGACCAAATGTTTAATGGGTCACCGCGCAAATGATGAATAGTGAACACATATCCCCCTGCCGCATTGCCAGGAATGCGGTGACGCCGTGCGGGCATCTCCACCCGCAGTTGCGCCGATTTTATCCAGGTGGGGCCTAGTCTCGAACTTACCCGCCGTACGTACGAGCAATACGCACAATAAAAAGATAAGAGGCACATGAACACCGGATAGCGGCTCTTCTACTGCGTCCGCCAAATTTATTCCATCCGTCTTGATGGCGAATTTGTTGGTCGAGAATCTGTAGTAATCTGGTAGTTTCACAATGCAGAAACAAGGAAGACTGGCACGAGGTTCGTTTCATCATCAGAGGGCATGCTACACGGCAACGTACAGCTTCAGGGCGCCCTAATACATGTCATTGCAAGAAAACCAGATAGATTTGTGGCATTTGGTACCATCATGATCAGAGTGTTCTAGATTTCTAGTTGGGGCCTTTCTCTTCTTGAACGGTGAAATAGCGATATGAATGTGGCGCGAAGAGTATTTTGGTCGAATATTGAGCGGTCTATATATATTGAGGCCAGATAGGGAATCGCCTCGGTATCACACACCTACGCTCAAGTATATGCGCCATCAAGGGCCGAGGTTTATTAAGGATGGAGGTCCAGTTTATTGGACTCTTGAACCCCGAACGCTAACAACGTAGCATTTGGAGTTCACGAATCTCGATTATCTGTCATTATGGTTATTCGCATCCGTTCTCGCCATTACTGGACCGCTGCCGCACCGACTTCCGAGATGACGCATGGAGATCGATGCCGGTGGAAATACATGGGTCCAGGGATGAGACGTTTTTGGTCACTTTGGGGTCATGGCCGTCGGAGAGTGCAAGTGCATGCACTGTGTGTGGTGGGCAGGATGACGAATTGAAGGAATGCCAATATACTGTTGCACACGTCATTTCTATGGGATGACTGCATGCCGAACCTGACGTTCCCCTAGCGTATGACGGGGACAACACCTAAGCCACACTGGGATAGGAGCAGACACTCCAACTGTAAGCGGGTTGATTTAGGTTCTAGTTCCGAACACGCAGTAAAAGTTAGGTTTTCGGATCATACTGACATTATGCCGCCCGGCTATTTGCAGCGAGCTCGACCAGGAGTGACCATACTGGCAGGAATCGACATGAAATCACGTATTCGTGCGGAAAATGAGAGTGCGGGTGTGGCGATTAATATTACTACGAGAGAACGAAGGTGTCATGGTGGTGCTGGCATTGATGGGGACGGTGTTGGCAACGGCACGGAGTCCTTGTGGAGTGTGAGAGTCGAGGCCAGTGACGGCGACGATGGTGACGACGACATTTAGCAGGGGTCAAACTGAGTCGTTGGCTGAAACGACCGTAACTTCATCATGATGCCTGGCGAGAATGTGGCATTATGTGGGGCAGTGCCAACAGCAACGTCGCCCTTGTCGCCTTGTACTACGGCGTCAGACGCTGTTTATGGTATGCACGCATGCCCATCATGCGCACGACATATCCAGCGTGATGTCCACATGTAGCACTGAGATTCTCGCATTTGCAAGGCGGATTCTCAAGCTCAAGTATGGCGCTGTGAAATAAATTGTATACCGGTTCAGAGTCTCACCGTGTGGCAGTGGGCTGAGCGAGCAGGAGTCCCGCAGCCAGCCGACTTGAATTGAATGAATAAGGCCTGCCAAGTGCCCTTGCGCCATTCTTCGCCTTGACACCAAAGTTTTTTTCCAAAAAAAAAAACGGTGTCATCGTTTCTTTTCTTTCTCTTCCATCATCATCGACTCGGACAGTGTCGGGTCTGCTAGATGTCGTCGTCGTCGGGCTACCATTCGCCGCATCATCTGCACCGTGTCAATCTGCATTCGCATGGAAAGCGCCCGTTCGAAGAGTGTGGCGGGTATGATTCAGACAACTCCATGCCCATCCAGCCCACCGCAAGTGGCACCTCCTCCTCGAATAATCATCGCTTTTCCGCTACAACTTCACCTTCGGGTCCTCACAACTCACAGACAAGAAATAAGAGAGCCCGGAGCACAAGTTCTACCAGTACTAATGATTCTTCCAATCCATCCTCGAGTGGTTACAACACCGCACAGTCCAGCTCACGCAGCGATCTTTCCTCCGATGGTCCGTCTGCATTGCCTGTAAACGCGGTAGATTGTCTAGTACATCCTGTCGCCTCACCGACACCCTTTGTTTCTACCCAAGATGTCCACATGTCCGATTTGCATCTTCCAATTCCACCTACTCAACCTCAACCTCAACGCACCCATGTTCCCACTCCTCCCATCCCAGAAGATACTTTCCGTACTTCTCTTCAACGTTTCGCAGAGTTTGACCGTCAAATCGCGGCTCTCCGCACTTCCCTCGCAGCTACACGTTCCCCTCCACTGCCACCTTTCGGTACTTCTCTTGACGGAGATCCAGTCCTCTCAAACGATCATTGGCAGCCTAATTCATCAAATTTCCTTTCTAATGGAAGTTCTGGTCTTCCTCCTTCCACTACTACAGACATCGCCTCTTCCACTGTGCCTCCTGCATCCAGTGAAACACTCAATTCATTATCCACCTTTGCATCTTCCGGTGGTCAGTACGCCACATGTCTAGACCACTTCGAATCAATTGACGCTTCCCCTCGTTTTCCTCGCTTCCAGATAGTGCTAATGCAGTGGTACCAACCCCAACTGCATCCGGTAGTGTCCCCTCGGCATCGTTCCCTCCCGTTTATAGTAATATCCCTCGATATCCACCCTATCCTTCTTATCGTCCTTCTGTTGGTGGCTCTTCATCACTTGTCGCACATGAGGGCGTGAGGGAAGCGATTCCTTCCAGGTCCACGCCTACTTTCATGCGACCTTCGTCCAACGAAAATATCACACGAATGGGCAACAGATCATCGGCATCTGTCGAGGCATCCATCCTCCCTTCTACTTCCCACGTAAGACGCATACGCGGGAGCTTGTCCCCGTTGGTGCTACCCCCCGATCCTTCGTCATTTTCGCCACCACCCATTGTTGCTGATGAAATCCTGCTTAGGCATCGCACGCTAAACGGGGATAGGGTCGATGATCGATCACAAGGACGGGACGTGGAGGTTACAGTTCCACGCCAGGACCACGAGGTCTCGTCCCGTGCGGAAGATAATTTGAGCGAGCAACCACGTAAAATGTTCGCCGTTTGTCATTCAGATAGTTGCTTATCTTTTGTTACTAGGATTGTCGTCACACAGTCGGCTTGGTGACCGTGTTAGAGTTATTAGGGAGCATTCCATAGAGCGGGAATCCGTTCCCTCTGTATTTGATGTCTTCAATATCGTCGAGTCTTCCCAGGACCGAAACAGGCCATTGCCCAGCCGAGAACCCGCTGCATCCCGATACACTTCTACTCGTGCGTACTCAGTAATTGTATCTGCACAACTAAGTAATACGTTTGACCCATAGAAACAGTGCCCCCACGTGCACTTGGAAGCCACAGCGGGAGGTCGAGGGGCCCTGCATCCATCAATGCCGCAGTCAATGCTAATCAAGTCTCTTCACAAGATACACACACTCGCCTTAACTCCTCGTGGACATCTATTCCATCCTCTAACTCGCTCATGTCCGAAAGCGCATACGAGCGACGTCGCGCCCTTGCTCTCGAGCGGTTCCGCGCACGGGCCCGCCGATCCAGTTTTGAGGCAGACGACGAGTCAGAAAGTCATTGGTTAAGCAGCCCGCCGGGCGAGCGCGAGCGCGAAAATGGGCGTGCATCGACGGATCCGAGTGTAGAGAGCATGTCAGTGGCTGGAACGAGCTCGTATCTCCCCTCGTTTGGTGTTAGTGCCGCGCGTGCATCGCTCTCCAGAATGAACAGGGAAGAGGAGTCGTCATTCCAACAATCTTTCTCGGAGTTCCTTGCGGAGGCGCAGAGGGTGCCTGGCTGGGACGCGCCGAGGGCAACGGAGCAAGAAAGACAGTTACGAGAACGGGAACGAGAGCCCACAAGGCAGCCGCGAGACAGGGTGTGGGAATGGGAGAGGGAGCCGGAGCGCCACGGAGAGCGGTCGAGTCCGACGAGTCAGGATGTCCGAGGTAGGAGTTTTACTTCTCGATTGACTCGAGCGTCGACGAGCTCTGCGAGAGAGGAATCTTCGCACCCTTCTGTGTTGGCGGGCATGTCTGGGTCGTCTTTGGGTCAACTTGGAGCTGGGCCGAACGCTACGACCCCAAATGTGGTCCCAACGAATGCAACAGCAAATAGCAACCAACAGTATTCATACAGCAACCTGAATCTGTCCTCTTTCCAATCTGGGTTGTTCAGGGACTCACTTAGGAGGAATGCAGAAGTGGACCAGATTTCTTTCTCTTCGAGCGGAGCCGTGATACCTTCTGTAAGCACTGACGAGTCTCGTGCTGCTTCGCTCCTTGGGTTCGAGGACAGTGGAAGCGAGATGGATTTCGATGATTTCCTACCTACAGTAAATCATCTTGCAACGATGCTAACTGTGCTCTAACGATTTTTGATTTAAGCGTCCACCTTCCCCAGAATGGTCTCGGCCACACCCTTATGCGGGGTAAGATGCCTAAAGCCTGACGAGTACCATAGTATGCTGACTTCGTACATCTCTTGCAGCCGGACTCCCCCTCCTTATTCTCCAGTATCTCCACCGCCACACAACTTCGGTCTTCGACCGAGCTTCTTACGCAGAGGGAGTATTGTTAATTATAACCCTGCAGGTCGTCCCCAACACCCCGACCGAAACACGTTCACTCGGCCTGTGCCACCAGCACATTCTAACTCAACGAGACCAACACCGTATGAAAACAACAATCATCGTCCCGCCCCTCCGGAAAGAACTGAGCGCGATCGGTTCCTGCCAGCGAGAATCCTGGAAAGTCTCTATCGTCCACACGAGGACCCCCGGCGGAATGCGTCGCCTACGACTGGGCAGCCATATCACCCACAAAATTCCACTAACCCAAATCATGCGACGGTATCGGGTTCGAGTACCGAACGAACCAATGGAGTCACTAGTAGCTCTCGAGGCACAAATAATAACCGAAATCGCCCTGGGACTGAGGGTGTAGGCGAGAACAGGAGGAGCTCGCTGGGAGGTTCCATACGTTCTCGGCTTGCGCGATTTGCGAATCATCAGTCATCTTCAAACACGACAGATACGTCATCGTCATCGCGACAACGATCGCCGCCGCATCCGATTGGGGCTCGTCCGCAGGTAGCAGAACAGCATCGGAGGGTCTTTGGTAATACAAACGTGCTCGAGGCGCGCCCGAACATGCAGGGTGTATCGAGTCCGCCACATTGGGCGGTGAACACTGGTTCTGCAGACCCCTCGGTAATAACGCGAGATGTGCCATGGCGTTCGTCTGGTCCACGCAATGAGTTCGGTCCCCCGCCTCCACCTGCAGGTGGTTCCACGCGAGCCGAGGTCTCTGGCATGGAGGAGCAGCGTTCGCGTTTACGGACATTACGGCAGAGGTTACAGTTGGATAGAGGTGGCGAGGGTATGCGATTTAGACCTGGTATGTTGAGAGCTGCGATTGTGAGGAGAGGAAACCTTGGTGATTACGTGGTATGTGAACATCGTCGATTTCATTTGGATGGTGCTCATGGTCGTCACTTTAGCCGGACGAGTTGTTTGACGACTCATACGAGGCGCTGTTATCGCTGTCGAGTATGTTGGGCGAGGTTCGTTCTAGAGCGACTCCAGAGGAGGTGATTACGTCCCTTCCGACTGGGACATTCAAGGAATGGCAAAAAGACGACAGTGAGTCGAGGTGCCCAATCTGCTTGGACGACGTGAGTAGCGCCGCTTCATTCTCACGGCCCGTCGGCTGATGCATGGTGGTTCTTTCTGAAATAGTACGACTCTTCGGATGTCGTCACGAAGCTTCTAGAGTGTCCGCACTGGTTGCACAAGAATTGTTTGGAGGTATGTATCATTAGGGACTTGCTTTCTTCAAGGAATGACTTGATCCATTTAGCAATGGTTGAGGACAGCCAATACTTGTCCTGTTTGCCGCGAAAAGGTCAAGGCGTCTCCCAAGCCTGCGCCGGCCCGGAGACGTCCGTTCCGAGACTCTTCCAGTCCATCTGAACCCCATGGGGCAAGCGGTTCCAATTCCGGAAATGGTGGCTGGCCCGCGTATCCAAATGCACATCCGAACAATAACAATGGGAGACCAGTATCGTTTGCGGCGATGGTGTTTGACCGGGTGATGATGAATGATGAAAGAGAGACGGCTGCAGAACCGTGGTCGTCTCCATCGTCCCAAGTCACCCCACGAGATGTGCAGAGTGCCTTTCTCGAGCGTTTACGAGCTGAACAGCAACCACAGCGGCCGCGGGACCCACCACCTGCGCACGAACCCCCTTCCCATCCTCGCGTACCACCCACCAGTCGATCCGGGTCGTCATCTCGTCCGGCAGGTGGGACTGGAATGGGACGGACGGACGGGCCTGGTGCACGTCCGCTCGGATTCGTGTCCTTATTACGCGGGCATGGGTCAGATACGAGCATGAGTTCCAGTTCCAGTTCGAACATGGCCGTTGACGAAATCGATGCAAGGCATGAGGGGAGTGGCCGTCATTCGATGGTGGTCACTGGTTCAGGTTCAGGTTCAGGTTCAGGCAGTGGGTCGTCGTTCCTAGATGCGCCAACGATGCAACAAAGAGAGAACATATTTGCGTCTGTGCCGCCGTCTTCTGGGACGTTGAATGGTACAAATGGACCCTCACCACTTTCAACGCAGTCGCATCACGGGCACGCACAACCACAAACGGGGATTTCGAATTCAACAGAGTCGTCTTCAAGAGAGTGGAGGAATACTCGAGGGTATGATGGGATGTTCAACCTGCAATCGTCGCGTTCGTCATCGTCGTCATCGTCTTCTTCGGTGTCAGTATCGCAAGCGCAACCAATAACTGTGATGAATCGGATTCCTATCGAGGAGGATAGCCCATTTGAGGAATACATGTTTGGATGGCATCTTCGCCTTGGGCATTCATATCCGTATGACGGAGAGTCGACGCGACGAGCGAGTGGCGACAGTACGAATTCGGGACGGTGATGAACACGACGCTTCTTTTCTCATGATATACCTCTAATCTGCCATGTACATTTTTCTTCTTCACTTCGCTTTGTTCACTTATGCAAGGATGTGCAGTACATACAATCCAGATGTATCTTGCAATATTTACAATGAGCAATTTCAGCCCGAGCCCGGATCAGTGTTTGACGTTTTCCCCTGATCCGCTCGAGGTGAAACATCTTAAAAGGGTAACTAGGGTTACAGTGGGCACGTGGTTTGGTCGTTCTGTTCTTGTTCACTGAAGCGTGTCAAGTCTCGCATTCTTTTCCCACTGGCAAGGCTTCACAGGTTAGTAACGTCTCATCTCATCTCTTCCGAATGGATGCTTGGCAAGTCCTTGAACTTGTTCTGCCTCGCGCCGCACCGCGTATCCTAGTGCATCCCCATTCGCTACCGTTATACCATGCTCAGTGCTCAATCCCTTTACCACAGCCCCACGGGTGTTCTTGGTCTACATTGTGAGCGTCCTTGATCAAAAAGCATCGTAGCTTTGTCATTGTCAGCACGTCAACTCGGTTTTCTACACTCATACTACCATCCATCCACTCTTTTTTTCGCGCGTTCCAGGCTCTTTCGGACCATTCATACCCACAGTTTGTGCATCACAACACGCGCACTCTCTATCCTGGTATGGACGCTCACGAACTCGCGCGCTGGACCCGATTCGCAGCCAAGGGTGGTATCGGTAAATGTACTGCCATTGTGGATTGCATCGCACAAGAGATGGGTGAAGACTTGATGTTTTTAAAGGTGAGTCTACGCGCCTTTCCTTTTTTCCAGTCCGCGCGACTAACAACGATATTCCAACGAACAGGATGATGAGATCACTGTACTGATGCAATTGCCCGAGGCCGGTGTATATCTAGTGAGTCATCTAGTTTTGCTTTCGATCTACCTGTATGGCACCATACTATTTCGTTTCATCAGTGCTGATGCGTTGTGTTTGTAAATTAGGGTCATTGTGAAGGCGTCGTTGGTCGATTTTCTGGTAAAGATGTGCGGTTTCATGGCAAGTTGAAGAAACCTATCATGGCAAAGAGAGCCAGCGTCTCTGTCCCAACCAGCGTGCCCGAGAGTAGGACATCTGTCTCCATGGTTCAGGGAAACGCCTCCAGTGGGGATCTCGCCGAAGAGAGGTCGCGGTACACTCCAGAATCTCCTCATTCCAGGCCAGGATCTAGGGCAAAGCAGACACCCTCACCCTCCCACTCCAAGTCGCATGTACACATGCAGTCCTATTCGACTTCATATTCGCGCTTTTCAGACGATCGGTCCCCAACCACTACCATGGTGGAAACTCGGCATACGTCCATTAATAGCGTTCGTGCTAGTAGGCACACCAAACCAGCACAAATGATTACTTCAGTGTCCGGTGCTTCCATTTTCTCGGTAGGGTCAGCTTCAATTTATTCGCAGGCCTCGACCGCTACCTCCGGTTACTCGGCTGCAGACGCCACTTTTCATAGGCCAGGTTCCAGACACGGGTCTACCCATTCCGTCACGTCAGACGCGACGGAGAAGGACGTTCCTGCCGACCCTGACAGTGATGCTGACCAAGCGAATGATACTTCCGACTTACACAAACCGCGTCTTCCTCCAGTCTCTGGATCAACGTCAACGCCGAGTGCGATGGTTTCACCGTCAACTTCAATTTCAGCATCTACGTCGGGCGCATCCTTTGTATCTACTTCGACATATGGTACCGATTCTGCCAATGATTCATTCGGATCGGTTGGGTCAATATCGGAACTGGAGGCGAAGCAATTCGACATGAACAAGTTCCGCGCGGAGGCACAAACAGGTTTTATCCTCGTTCCACCACCTCTGGAAATTGGCGGTGATAAAAATGGCACGGCTTCCCCCATAATTGCTCCCCTACGAATCAGCAAGTCGCCCAAACTACCACCATCTCCCAGTCTTTCTTCGTCTTCACCTCTGCCTCGCGTGACGTCTAGGGAAGATCCACGGTCCTCGTCGGTTTCTCCTGCATTGCTCAGTCCATTGTCACCTGAAATATCGAGTCCTCTGTCGCCGAAACCACCACCCTCTCCCTCTTTTGTCTTCCCTGGACCTGGGTCGTTGTCACCTGGTTTACCAGGTCCGTCATTTTCTCATGCCGTAACATATCGTGATTGTTCAATTTGCCCTGCATTTCTTCACATGTTCAGGCTCTTTATCGCCCGGTTTTCGTTCACCAGCGTTCTCGTATGGGCCTAATGCTCAATCCCAGTACACGTTTTCTCCTGGATCAGGTTCAAATAGCCCGAATCCGTATGGCACAATCCCATCCCCAGCCCTAACGGATCCAAAATCGAATACCAATGATGACAGGGTACTTGCTCGTCCCAACGCACGCACGCCACCAACGCCTTCATTTCCTTATGGTGTAGGCCAATCATACAACGGGCCTCTTTCACCGCCACCGAGTTCGCCGCTCCCGCCTCTACCGGATGTATCATTGCCTTTGCCTGCGTTCCCTGCTAGGGATCCGGCGGGAACCGCTGCCACGGCCGCTGCAAGTGGACGGACGTCGCCACTAACAGCGCTCTCGTTGTCCTTACCACCAGCGACTTCAGGGTCGTTGCATCCGGATGAGCGACTTGAGCGACGCAATGAAAATGAGACTGGAAATGGGCATGAGCATGGAGATGGTGCATGGGACGATGTGGAAGAAGAGAACACGACGCTCGATGCCTTCCGTCGACGGTTTGACGATTCGGCGGATAGAGGTGGAGACGAGATTGGACATGGTGATCATTCGGAGGATGAGGCGGAATGTGTCCTTCGCGCAAGCGAGAAGACGAATGAGGCGGAAGAGGAGGATATTCATTCGGACGGAGAGGTTGAGATTGGTTTGTCGTTGATGGGTGGACTGGGTGAGGACGATGAGGATGAAGACCCCAAGGACAACGCGGAGCAGGCGAAGGAAATCAAAGATGGGAATATCCCCATTGTCTCTGGTGAGCATGGCGGCGCAACAGCAATAGCATGGACGCGTTATTTGCCGTCCTCGCCTGTCAGCCCTCAGTCCTCTAATGGACATCGTCGAACCAAAGAAGACGGAGACGGAGATGAGGGAGAAGACGACGATGGTGCTTACTGGGATGATATCTACGACGATTATCGGTATTCGCGTTGCTCTTCTGCATCCAAGCGGTTTTCTGTTGCTTCGAAACGCATCTCCGTCGCATCTAAAGCTTCGAAGGCATCATTAAGGACCCGCGCCAACCCACCGCCCGTGCCTATTCCACCCGATCGGCCGAGTTTCGATGCTCCTCGAACGAGCAGTGGCAGCGATAGGACGAATGGTCAGCCAAGACCCAGCTTTGAGAGCGCGTCAAGCTCATCTGCCTCGGTACCGTTCTCGCGACCTTCGTTGACACGGTCGGCGTCGGATGATTCGACTCACAGGAAACGCTTTTTACCGCTATCTGCCCAGTTTCCAGCTGTCCCAGCCCACGTTCCTGTGCGGACGGAATCGCGGCTGAGGATCGTCCATGATGGTTATATGCAAGGTGATGATGATCATGGCGAAAGGGAGCTACAGGTCGAGCATGGATCCAATGACAATGAGACTAGAGTTGACTTCAACATCGAGGTCGTCGAAGTAACACAGGACGACCATGTGCAAGGTCAGGAAGTTTATGTGGGAAGACACTTTACGTCTCTGAACACGAACTCGGGCCTTTCACCGCTGTTGCATACGACCTTTGGGTCACCACATTCGTCGAGATTCACGGATCTGGAAGATGGATCGGATCAAGATCATGGGCGGAGGCATAGCAACAAATCAGGCAAGTCGGACATGTTGTCTGCGGAAGGCACGCCCAAGTCGCCGATTGATGGTGGTAAGATGTCTTCTGTGTTGACGGTGACAATGGCGGCTAAGCGCGGTGCTTTGTCTGGAACAGCGCTACCACTCTCTGCACCTGCGCCAGGGGCCAAGTCTCCGCTGAACGAAGAATTGAAGGCACATACGATCGTTGTGGATGACGAAGGGGGACACATACCCGGCATCAATATTACGGTCGGTGATTCTGTTTCGGAAACCGAGGCAGCATCTTCCTTGCCTGCCCCGTCCTCCCACATGGTTCATGTGGCGGTTGCCATGGGCCTCCTACAAACGGCACCTTCAGCCGACGAAACAGAAGATGTCGAGAAGGTCTCTTTTTTAAGACCGCAGCCCCCGCCAAACAAGTCACCCCATCCCTTTGCTCGGACGTCTATGTTCCTTCCGCATCCCAACGCGCCCAAGGCAGTCCATCAATCGCAAGGGCCCATGTACGGGCGGATGACCGCTTATTCGATGCCCTCAAATACGGGAAACACGACGCACCAACCCACGCCGCCGGGAACGACACTATTCTCGGCACATATCCTTCACCAACTTCGCAGCCTGTCGATCGCGATGTCTCAAGGCCCTGCAAGGAGACCACCCATGACACTGTTCGCTCGGTGCCAGCCCGATTTGAACACGAGCATGGGGCCCGTTCCAATCCTGTTTTCGCTGGACCCGTTTCCCCAACCGCCTGTGCCACCCCAAGGACTGCAAATGAGAGGGGGAAACGGCAAGGGGATACCTTACCTGGAGAACATGACACCCACGAGAGCAGTGACTGTTTCTGTGCCTGTACGTAGGGGTGGTAACAGTGTGGTTTTGAGTCAGGGTGGTCCAGGTGCTGGGGATATGTCGACGCTGCGACTGCCGAAAACGTCTGCAATGGCCATTGCAAGCGTAGATCCTTCACAAGGATTCGATGCGAGTCCCTCGTCATCTTCGCCGATTCTAAGACAGGGATTTATTCCTCAAGTCGGTACTGCTCGCCCGCGGTCGAGGTCGTTTTCTGCATTTGGTGCCCACGTTCCTGCCCCTACGCCGCAAGAAAAGAGGTTAGTCTGGTGGTTGATGTTTTTTTTTTTTCTCACGAATTGGCCGTATACAGCCGAGAAGAACCTGTCATGAAGATGCAGGGAAGTGCCAATATATCTGTGCCACTACGCAAAACATCTCTCCCGCCTTCGTTGATGGCTCGACATGCGTTGCCTCCTCTTATTCTGCCCAGTAGTAACAAGGACCGTAACCCGGATAGCAGCTCTGTCTCTTCCTCTGGCGTCCAATCACCCATTCTCAGCACGCAGGTCAAACCAACTTCAAGTCCGCTCATACAAGACCCAATTACGTCGCATTCTCCTATGACACAGCTTCTACATACAAATGGACTAACTAGCCCGGTTATGAGTACGTTAGAAAGGGATAAAGACACGTCACCTGCATCGGCACCCCCGAGAGTGACGAGCAGAATGTCTATGTCTTCGATGGACCCTCGTCGCGCAACATCCCCGAACTCAGCGCGGCAGGGCTCGTTTGATGCGCCTCGGAATGGCTCGGTCGAAGGGCTGCCATGTCAAAGCTCCGACTCAAGCGACTCGCATTCGTTAGCCTCACCTCCCCCGATTCCTGAGGCTCTTCCACAAAGCGCGCGCAGTTCACCACTCACGCAGGAATCCCACAAGACGAAACTCAGTCTCCCAGCGCTGAGAATGAAAGCAAGCATTCGAAGCAAGTTGGATGACAATGTCAGCGTGGCATCGTTTCCGGGAAGTGGGGAAAACGAGACGGTTCAAGTCCAAGACATGGACTTTGAGCTCGTCAAGCCCTCAATACCTCAGGTGACTGGTCGGGCTAGTGAAGACTCGACGTTGACCGGTCGCGACGTCGACTCAGCCAAGCCAGAGGCCTCTCCTACACTGTGCGACGCGCCGTCAACATTGTCCCATGCGCCAAGGTCACCGTTGGTCCCGAACCCTCCTCCGGTGGAATCTCCCGAATCTATTGATGCGCATCGGCAACGCGAACTGAAATGGATGTCATTGATGCCTACTGTCCCTCCATCGCTGGCCCGTAAAAACAAAAAAGTGCGCAAATTGTTGCAAGAAGGCGTGCCTTCTTCAGTTCGTTATCTAGTTTGGTGTCATCTTACCGATAGCAAGGCCCGGGCGTTGCCGGGTGTGTATGCCAAGCTGGTAAAGAGACCGCCCGTTCCTGTATTTGCAGAGATCGAAAAGGATGCTATAGTGGGTTTTCCCGACCAACCTCAACTTCATACAGCAAAAGGACCACTCGTTTCCCTTCTCCAAGCGTATCTCAGTATGGTACCTGACATTCAATATAACAATGGTAACGTTCTTCTTATCTGCCAACGTACTAAGGCTTATCTTTCCTTGGAATTCTAGGGTTGACATTTATCGCTGGTCACCTGTTGCTTCTTGCTCCTGAAGAAGATGCCTTTTGGATTTTTGCTTCAATGATGGATGTGCATTTGCGCACTTACTTTGCGGCAAATACCGTTCAGATCGAGATTGATGCGTCTCTGTTTAGCAAAGCGCTCGAAGCCATCGATCCTGTGCTCACGAAGAAACTCTATGTGCAACTATCAATAGCTCCTGCGAGCATCACGCGGTCATGGTGAGTCATAATTTTTCATAAAAGATTGACATGATGCACACATGACTCAGGTTTTCCACCTTGTTCGTGGGAAGCCTTTCCGTGGATCACCTGCACCGAGTGTGGGATGTATTTCTGTATGACGGTGTGTTACCCTGCTCTCTAATATGTCTTTGAGACCGACGAGTTCATCTTTGTAGGCATACCGTACCTGTACCGAATCGGTCTTGTCGTGATCAACTGTGTGCGCCATCTTTTACTGCAAGTGAACACGGAAGAAGCCGCTTTGGCACACCTCGCTCACCCACCTCCTGCATGTCTACCATCCGCGACGGATTTGCTGGTACTTGCCGCCGGTGTGAAGCTCAAGGACGACGACATCCGCAAGCAGCGAGCCAAAATGGGACAGCAACTCAAGAAGACGATGCAAGCACGACCTCCAAACGGCGTAACGAACGTGCAGACTGCTACGATATCACTCCCAAAGACTTGACGCCATGACGTCGTTCAATCCTCCGAGTGTTGTCCTTGCGTTGTTTCGTCTTTTGAAGATCGTGTTTTCTGCGTATGATGACTGTCAGCATCTGTCACTCTGTGTCCCCTCTAAAAAGTTTTTTTGTTATCTTGTTTTTTTTTTGCTGGTGACCTCCCTCCGTGTGCCTCCCTTCGTTCTTCGTCTCTCGTTTTTTATCATTGTTCTTTCCCTACATGTGCATACCCAACACGAACCTCCTTTCCCGCGACATATGATACCCATTACCTTATATCAAACACTTGTGGATACGTACGATAGTTCAGAGCTGGTTTGGAGCTCCTTTTTTTGTTCGTCTCCTTGGAGAAAAACTTGAACTCGACTAGTTACCTACCTCACTTCTCGAGTTCTCTGTAATTTAGATCATTTTGGATGGAACTACGCTGTTGCGTGATAACCAGATCGACCAATTGTATATAATGCTACTACCCTCCGAGTCAATTGCCAGCAGCCGTTTAGGCTTGTGAGGTTTTCAGCGCTCATGATGCATAGCTAGTCTGCTGGGCTCGATGTCAAAACCACAGGCAAGATCGAAAGATCTAGTATAATACACGTTCTGATCCAACTCCCTTCTTTAAGGTATCCTTCGATGATGGGGATGCATGTACCATTTATGTTCTGCGCATGTCACCCCCCCCCCCCCTTTCCAAGAAACAAATAGCATGTTACAAAAATTCATGTGGTCATATCAGGCCGCTTGCCAGCGAGGGCATACAAACTCTCCAGCTTGGTACCATACATTGCAAACCGCCTCTTGTCTTGCTCGTCGTCCCATGCAGCGAGGACGTCACCCAGCTCTGGTGCTGCCCGCACGATCTCTGCCCGCACCTCCTTGGCATACGGTATTTCATAACGTGCAAGAAAATGAAACGAGACGAGGTCGGATGGGTTATCTGTTTCCGATCGGAGTTGGTGGAGGGACTTCAGTCGCGCTTGTTCGTCCGCGAGTCTCTGTTCGATCGTGGGTGGTATTTCGATCCGGCGTGGAGGCGACGACCATATGCATGCGAGCCAAGTGCTCGTGATATCTGCCATTGCAAAGGGGATAAAGGATATCAAGGCGCCGATGAATGCCAGGGAAGTGTTGGGGGCGTATAATACGTGTCGGTAGAGTGAAGGGACACGCGCGGGCTGGACGCTGGACCGATTGGTAAGAGGGACGAGTGCACGGGTTGTTCTCTCTGAATTGGAGGCAGAATAGAGCCCAGTGTCCCCAGCAGGTTGCAGTACCCGAAGGTAGGGCACATCTGGGTAATACCCAGTTCCGAACAAAATATAGTCCACGTCCTCGATGATCCTGTCTTTAAGATGGACATTGATTTTCTCGTTCGCACCCCGGCTATATTGCAAAACGGGGCCAACATCCTCGATACGGTCGTCGGGGAGGGATGGGAATATGGATACACGGCGTGTCGAACGATAGACAGGGAGCTGAACAACTGGTGCAAGTTGTGCTGCCATTTCGTTGGCCGAATTGGCATTACCTATCACAACGACACGCTGCCGAACAAGGAACACGCAAGATCACGAAGCGTCCACAGAACAAGACGTGAACCATAAATACCTTGCCCTCGTAGCCACTTGGACCCTTCCATGTCTTCGCGTGTCGCGCTTGACCCGTCTGCTTGATGTCGAGGCCGTCGACGGTGGGATAATATTCATTATCGTACCATACCGTCGTGATGACGACTGCGTCCCATCGCTCCTCCTTCCTGACTCCAACCCCACCCTTGCTCCAATCGATCATCACGACCCTCCAACCTCCACCGTCTTCGACTTCGATTTCTGCAACATCAATCACCTCGTGATGGAGCCTAATTTTATTGCATTCAAATAGAGGACGTGAAAACGCGGCAAGGTATTCATAAGTCTCTGGAAAGGTCGGGAACGGTTGGTCTGGTCTCGTTGGCGAAGGGAACGGATTCCCAGAGAAGGAGAGGAATTCAGGGATCACATTTCCGATCAAAGCCGGATACGCTGGCGAAGGCCAACGTTGATGGGATCGATCCCCGTGATCGTTCAGGGACTGGTACCTTTTGCTTGTCAGATCAGCGTGGTGAGACTCAGCTGGGACCGCTCACCAAACGCCTCCGATGTTGTCTCGCCGTTCCACTAGTTGCACGTCATCTAACTGGCCGTACTTCACGAGATTTCGAAGTGTCACAAGGCCGCAAGGACCCCCTCCGATGACCAAGACCCGCCTAGGGTGTGCCATCGATAAGTGGCAAGGCGTAAGAAGCTCGGCTCGCTAGAAAGTGCATCATTTGATGTTACAGCGAGGCGGTGTTCTACATTAGATACTAGTCACAAGATACAATAGATAGTACTTAGTTTCCAATACTCAACTAAATAATCCAAACTTTCTGAATGTCTGGGCCCATTTCGTCGGACTCGCAGCCCCTCGTGCCCTCTCCTTTTCTGAGTTCGACAAATGAAAAGTGCCTGGCATCTTTAACTCCGATTCATCACTTGCCTTCGTTAGGCACTGAGACATGTCCACAGGATCAAGCGGCATATCCTTGACCGGAATTTGCTTCGCTCCCAAGGTCTGCCCTGCCCGACTCGAGACATGCTGGCTCAACGATGTGTTACCATCAGCTTCGTGCGTCGACCCGGCCGCACTGCCTCCGGTCGAGGAATCATCAGCAGAAGAAAAAACCCCTGCCTTACCCTTTTCCTCGGTTTCTCCTTCCTCAGGTCCGGTGATCTTGACGTTGATGTTGGCCCCCGGGTTAGAACTCCCAAGACTCAGCTTCGTGAATGACTCTGAAACATCAGTTGAGGTCCTATCTTGAGACTGAACGTCGCTCCTGGCACCTTCGGCCTCGGAACTGATGTGATCCCGCCCCCATCCTCCACTACCAGAGCTCGATGCACTTGATGCTCTAGAATGTTTGCCAAAGCGGTGCAAGGCACGTGCAGAAGCGATAGCAGAGCGCCACCGCTTTCTGGGATCAAAGTGTTCGCGCAAGCCAAGAGCGACGTCGTGTTCCGTCGATGCATCGTGCTCTGTCAGCCACTGTAAATCCCCATGTCATGAATGAAACCATGCTACGAAAGTTGAAGAGGTAACAGCTCACGTGATTGTCGAAGGCTTCCTGAGCTGTTGGTCGTTGTGTCGGATCGGGGTTGAGCAAGAGTCTAATAAAAATTTTGGCTGCACATCTGTCAGTAACGCAGGACCATTAAGAGGGCGTCCGAAGCTTCACCTTCATCAGATATTTTAGACCAATAGCGTTCATGGAATTCGATCCTGGCTTCCGTGGTCTCCCGGATCATCTCTTTCGCATCTTCCGCTCTGAACGGCGAATACCCGCATAACAAGACATATGTAATTACACTACGTGGTATTCGAACATTAGCAATGATACTTGCGTATCAATATTTAAAGTCACCTACCCCGTCGACCATATGTCCACAGCTTTGCTGTGTCCGGTCTTGTTCAAAACTTCGGGTGCGACGTAACCGAAACTGCCTGCCAGGGAGTGCAATTGCTCTTGAGGGGAATGCAAGTGCTTAGCGCTGTCACGTCATAATCCCTTTATGAACGATTTCCCAGATACACGCGAGATGAAGACATACATTCCAAAATCAGCGATGACGATATCACTATTCGGCTCCTTTGTTCGGTAGAGAATGTTTTCGGGTCTGCAATTGCGCATGATATAGCGGGTAACAATCACCATAGTAAAATTGCCCACTTGAGATCGCGGTGAACGATATCGTGTTTGTGGAGATACTTCACCCCAGACAATATGGACCTAATATGATGGCACAAGATTATGAAGCTATGGCAAACATCTGAAGCAAGGGAACACACCTGACGATTGAAACGGCATCTTTCTCTGTAAATTTACCTCTCTGTAATATCCGCTCAAAGAGCTCGCCACCAGTGGCAAGCTCGAATGAGAGATAATATTTACTCCTCGACTCGAACCAATCATAGAATTTCACCTAGAAAGAGGATAGGATGGCGATTGGTCGGCATTGCCAAGTAAGGGACAAAAAGATATAATAGACTGACAATGTTCGGATGATTGAGACCTTTCAAAACCTCCATTTCGCCCCATACAGCTTCTTCGTTTCCCTTGACTTTCTTCTTTGGAATCACCTTGAGGGCGACCTCCTTTGTGATTGCGGTGCGCAGGGTCGGCGAGGAGAAGCCCGAACCTCGGTGTAAAGCTGCACTAAAAAGTGGTATCGTTGAGTGACCATGAGGAGGTTCGGTTGGACTTGGGCTAGAAGATGCAGGGGCACCCTGCCGAGCTATTTCAATCTGGTCGGATGGGACATGCCAGGTCGCTTTCTATTACATAACAACCACAGGTCAATCGTCGGGACACATTGAAAGATGGACACGAGCAGAAGTAAAAACGCTTTGTCCACGATGACAATATGGCTTGTATTGCACAACTCACCACAACTTTCCCAAAGGTCCCAGTGCCGAGCACCTCATGTACTTCGTAGAGTTGCTTCTTAACAAAACTGGGTGGCTGGGGCAAGAGCGCGTCTTTCAGTGATAGATGTTTCATGTCTTGAATTTGGGTTTCAAGGAAGTCACAGGTTAAGTATATTTCAGTTCAACGGGTGGACAGGGATTGTCCGAAGGGTGTAGGACTACGACCTGAGGGTCGTCAGGATGGATGTGGTAGTAGTATCCAAATGGCGACGGTTCCCAGGATGAGTGGAGTGGACGAGCTGGGCAGCTTGTGGCATTGTGTCACAAAATAAAATAAGCTGTGCTATCATCATGATCTACGTCTGATTAAATCAGAATTAAAATACAATACAGCTGATGCTTGAAAGGAAATAAAATCGCTATCGATACAATTAAATAAAAGCCGTAACTATGCTCATCGCCTATTAGATGAATGGCCCCAAACCGACTGCCATCCCTGCCAACACACCAAATTTCCAATGGTTGTTTTCACCTCTTACAGTCCCGGCAGACGTCGGGGTAGAAGTAATCGAGCTAGTTGAGGAAGAGGTGATTGGTTCAGAACTAGTCGGGGCAGAAGTGATTGGGGCTATCGGGGCAAAAGTGCCAGTGATCGGACCAGTCTCAGTAATATATTCTGCAACAGATGTTGCAGAAGCGTAGCTGTTTTCATCATATGGACACGTTATAACCAAGCAAAGATGTGAACGATTGACTTACGCGGCGCTGGCAAGTGCAGCATCCGAGTTCGTGTCAAGCATCACACCATTGACGATGTGAATAACGCCGTTTGACGCCAATACATTCGTCTTCAGAATTTGCACTTGATTGGTTCCTCCGACGGAAACGAAATCGCCCGTAGAGTTGGCAAAGAAAGCGTAATCCTGACCACCTGCGGACACAAGAGTGGTCCCATTAGATATTTCCGTGGAGTAAACCGACGTTCCGTTGATAACCTGTTTGATAAAATTACTGGCCATCTACTTGGAACACGAAAGATGGCGACGGACGTGGTTGGAGATAATGTTTAAAAGTGCTGTTGCGTTGTTCGAGATACCAGCAAGGGAACTCTGCGCGGCTTGTACACCTACATTGTTTGGCGCAAATACAGTGACACCGTGGGCCGAAGATAATACGTCGAGAAGTGAGGGACCATTAGGGAGAGTTGCGGATCGAAGAATATCCGCGACAGATGTAAGGTCGTATGACGCATTACTCAAAATTGCCGAGATGTTGGGTGGGGGTGTCAACACATCGTCGATTGCCAAAATTGCAGTGTCGTTATAGAATGTCGTATTCACGACCCCGATGTTTGACCTGAAATTGATGAGACTAAAGTCAAAAAAAAGGGAACGAAGGAAGAATCACCCTTGGTTCATAACGAAAAATGTCCCATTGTCCGATTTGGACCACACGAGAACCTGGGACTGATTTCCTTCCAACATGACAAGATCGCTGGAATTGAGTAGAGTGCGACCAATTGTCACATTAGGATACGTCTCTGTTTGGTTAATGAAGTCACTTGAAACGATGTGATACGCGATGAGATTTGCCAAGGAGGTCTCATTGTTAGTGGTGGCATGACTTGCACCAGACACTGGAAACATTGTAAGAACGACCGAGTGCAGACTCCATTAAGTGCGACACACAAGCGTTGTCTGTGGGGGCAAAGATAATCTTGTTTCCTTGAGATAGTTCAGTGAGTATATATTGACCAGAAGTGCCGTTCAAGGACGCTGTAGCATTGGCGAAGCGAACAAAGCCACTTGCATTGAGAGCCTGCAGGATATCACTCGCACAGTCCTGTGCGAGTAAGGCAGGAATGCAGGCTAAGGCTGCGAGCATTAATGCACTGATGAACATGGTGAGTGAATGGGAAAAGCAGAAGGTGGCTGATTCTGTGAGCCCCCCAAATGACGCAATGCGCCGCGGGTAATCGCTCAATTAGGAGCCTGGATCGATACCGCACTGACATCCGATGAACTTCGTGAAATAAATACGATCGGTCCAGAAAATTTGAACGAGTTAAGACTAAGAAACAAACACGCACCCGCATTGTCACCTCTGGGGAGCAAGAAGTTCAAGGTGGATAATTTTCTGGCTGGGTCTGGACTGAGGTTCCTCCACACTCGGCAAATGCCGGAGAGAATTTATTAGCCCCGCTTTGGTTCCACGCTGCTACACGCTCAAGTTCAAGCATTGAAGTAAAAGCCTTGCACCATCAAATGGCACGCCGCGCACCACCTCCAAACGCAGCCATGTTTGGCGTACCACCGCCACGGCGCTCAATTAACGACCCCAACGAGTCCGCGTTCTCTCGGTTCGTCCGGGAAGAAGTGTTTGCGCCTGAAAAGCTGGTGGGGAATGTCAATATATTCACGGCAGTGAGTGTATTTGCAGCCGGTGTGTTCGTAGTCAGGACATGGGGAGATCTTCTCGTACCTGCATAACCGTCATTATGTGAGTGCCATGCCCAACATTGACCCGAGAATTTCTGACCCAATTTCTTGTAGGTCCTATGCCACTGTAGTTTTTCCCAGTGCACCCACCCCTCTTCACAGAAAAGATAGCTTTCTCTCCGTTGTGATGTTGTCCTCATTCTAGAGGGTATTACAAGCATCACTTGATACACCTGAAAATCGCGCCATCGATGTTCTTCGTGAGACCGTGATTGAGCAGTTGACTGGTTTCAATAGTCCGGTAAATGTAGTTGCCAAACCATGATTTCTGGTCAAAATACCCTGAGGTCGTGCTTTGGTTGTTGTGTTGGCAAGTTGGCAAGAAGAATCAACTATTTTGATCAACTCCACTGACTCCTGATCGAGCAGTCAACTTGCGCCATTTGACAGGCCCATCGGTAACTTACGCATATTAGTCGGTAGCGATTGAATTGCTTATATATATCTGAATTCCGCAGTGACACATTGACAATATTAGAAGAGTCGGGCGTAAGGTGTGTCCCAACCTTCGAACCTTGTTCCGGGATGCGGACACATCTCTAACTGCGACCACGTACGTGTCGCATACATTATCTTGAGAACGGCCGTTCATCTCAGGTCGATTGGCTAAATCGATTTGGATTTTTTTCGCTCTCTTGACACTCCGTGAGCTGCGGACAATGTCAATGTTTCCATTGTTCACGGATAGAAACCTGATCGATAGTTGCGACCCTTTTTAGTCCTGTTCGTAACCTTGCTCATGGCCACGCGAAGCCGCATCTTGAAATAATTTTCAGTGGCCCAAACGCACGCGGAGACGGAAATGTCCGCGAGCCACGGTGCAGGTCAGGGCCTTTTTCTCCTTCCTCTTCACCGAAGGTTGGTCTTTCTCCATCTTAGCGGCGTTGTGAGTTCAATGTGATTCCCAGATGCCATCTTTACGCTTGACTCTCCCCCTCCTCCCCCCCCCTCACTGTGCAAGATTATGATATCCCTTAATTCCTTTGCACCTCTCGAGTACGAACTTTGACCTCATCACATACGGTAATACTGACCCAATGTACCAGATTTAATATTTCCTTTTTTTTTGTACGAAAAAAGGACCACAGCAGGATAGGCTAGCTGGCCTCGTGTTCCTAGCCTCGTATCTCAGGTCGTTTGATCGTGGCGTTGGTGCAGCATGGAACGATATCAATCACGATTTTAATTCCTCAATGCTGAAGCGCTGAAGTCTCGAGATGGGATACCCGTTTTTACGTCTTAGTGATGATTCGTGGTGTTCACCAATACACACAGAGCCCACGTCTCTCGACCAGTTTGACAGCAAAGAGATGAAGTGCACGGGTAAGTTATCTACGTTGAAAAAAACCATGTTGACACAGCATGTAGGAAAACAGTGATTCTCTTGTATCACGATTATTTTTTGGGCTATCACGAACTGTGGCGTGGCTCCCCTTGGCCGGTCAGAATGTGATAGAGTGAATTCCCTGAGTGGGTTGCAATAATCTCCCATACTGTTATTCCCGTCTCAACACCGAATGCATCTTCTAGTCATGAATTCCGCCCGATGCACGGTGAAATGAGACAAGGGCCTGTTTCTCGGACTCCACATGCCGACTGTGTGCTGTCAGAGCCACGGTTTAGGAGTAGATGCCAAGCGTAGCAAAAGCTACCGCTCATCTCGTCTCGGCACTTTGCCATCAGTGCACTCAGGGCAACTTGTGCCCACTGCCGTGCATCCACTCGATCCCGAAGTCGGGTTCGTATGATCACGAATTTTCACATCACACCCAGCCGCGACTTTTTAATTTTCGTGATGACGTAGAAAGAAGCAACGATTTCTCCAACGCAGCATCGGCAATGGGAAGTGGTGTGGTGGTGTTTGTTCCTCATCCATGGAGGGGCTGAACTACATTGGCAGCCGCCAAGCCCTGATTGTCGTATTCAACATTGGAGGATCGTCAACCCCCTTGTTAGGAAGGCTTGTGAGCGAACACGAAGAAAAAAACTCCGTGAAACACGAACAACTAGTCCGTGCGATGACGGCAGGATTATAGTTGACGCAGCTAAAATACAGTTGCAGGGTAGACGACCAAAACAGTAGCAACGAGGATACAAATGTGACGACAGCAGTAAAAAAAAGCCAAAATAACAAACATTGAATGCGCGTAGTGACAATTAGAGTATGGATGTCCAATGCTAAAATCTAAGGTGACAAAACGGTCCTGCTTTTAAGGTGTTCTATCTCTCCCTTGACCAATACCTCATTTGCGAAGACTCCTCTCCCCCTGATCCAGCGGGGGGTGGTGGGCTGGTTGGCTGCGCATGATGAGGGTAAGACACCGGTTGACCGGAAGGAAGTGTGAGGGCTCCGGTCCTGGCCTGTGGTTGGTATGCACCAATGGTAGAAGACGAAGTGGAGCTGTATTGTTGTTGCAGGGCTGGGTATGAAACAGGGTTCGCTGGAATCGGTGCGATAACACCATATGGCTGAGACGGCATAGCAATAGGCTGAACAGAAGACGACGAGAAACCTTCCTGGACACTGCTCTGAGGGGGATAGAATGGAGAATTGAGGGTTTGGAAACCGAGGTTGGCGGTCGAGGAGCTGGATGAAGGAATTCCCTCTGATCCGCTAGTACTTGTCCAGCCATGCGATGACACAGCCTGAGGGTATCCACGGTGCCTGTCATCCCCACTCAAGTCTTGACTGTTCTGTGACCATGACTGTATCTGCATCCGACTTTGATCCTCCCTTGCGGTAGGCCACACTTCCGCAGTGGTGCTTGATTCTGGAAAGTAGGATGATGACTGTGCATGGTGGTGTTGGGCCGACAAGTATGGGTGGTAATAGTTCACGCCGTGCTCTGATCCGCGAGAGGACGAGATGGACGCTACCATGCCTGTGTCGGGTGTGGTACGACCAGGACGAGATACATAGGAGACTCGCGTGTCACCAAGGGAACGATAGGGCGCATCAGGGGGTTGGTAACTGGATGATCGCGACTGGGTGGTTGAGTATGCTCCACCCGAAGGATCCGCAGGCAAGCTCGGATAACGAATTTCCTGTTCACTGAGGCGGGGATCGTCCGAGTCCGTCACATCGACTGGAGATACGTCGCTGTAATCCGCACTCCCTGAATAATCGTCTACGACGTCTGAACTAGATGCTTGGTCTGCGGGGAAACCAGGAGAAGGATCGGGCTTGCGACGCTTCCGGGTATTGTTCGGACGCCTCTTGTACACGTAGTCCGGGTACTTCTGGTTGAAATTGTCCTTGAGGAGTTTGGCTTGATCAAGGTAAAACTGTTTATCGGACTAGAGGTAACGAAGCCCATGGTTAGACGACAGATGGGAGACGCAAAGTAAAATCCTGACCAAACTCATCCCGTTCCATTCCCGACTGAGAATCTTGCTAACCTCTCCCGTCCGCATTGATTGGTTCTCTGCAGCGACCTGTGGTCGACGTCGGCGAGCGAATATCATAAACGCATTCATGGGTCGCTTAGGAGTACCATCAGCGTTCAACGTCTGCGAAGTCAATGCAATATTAGGATCGTCTGTGAAGAAGTGAGGAAATGTTGACATGGCGAAGACGTATTGAACGTACCATCGACACTAGGATCAAATTTTGGTGGTTCAGGGTACAGTAGGTACCCGGCGTCGTCGTCCGAGCCGGAAGGGGACACACGGTGCAATGACCCGGAATGTTGCGCCACAGGATAGTGATGCCCTTGGAAGTCAGGGTTGTAGCCTTGCATGTCAACGAAAACGAAGAACACGGAGGTTACTCGAGAAAGATGGGCAGGTATAGGTCAAGCTGGAAGGTGGATTGAATCCACTTCTGTGCAGGTCAATGATCGCCAGAAAATTATAGCCAGATAACAAACTGGACTGGTTGAGGCTGAACCTCAAAAAGTACGGATCCAGTTTTGGCTAGGAGCCAGAGTTTTCTAGGAAGGGTTTGTTGATGTGCGGTAGCAAACAAAAGCATGGCGGGGTAGAGGATATGGCGATTTTAGTCTGACTGTACATGGAGAGTAAACCTTGGTCCCTTGGATTCGCGGAGCTCGTGGGTCCGGCTATGACACCGCTTGGGCCATGATTGAAACCGAGCGCTCACAGGAACACTTCCTCACCCAAAGCAGCCCAAATCACTTCTCCGGCCTCGAGGAATCTCCAAGGACAGGCCACACGTTCTGGTCGTACTAGTACAGTCCAATCTTGGATCGAATCCCGCTTCTTTATTTACGCCAACCACGATTTGAGTTCCCCTTTGGGCTAGATCATGATAAGTTCATAGCGAGGCCCTTTTTCCAGGCGCTCGGGACCCCCGAAAGCGCGACGCATGTTACCGAGACCAAGGTCACTTGACCAAGGAGGCTATGCTTGCGGTGCAGACCCAGTTCGGGATCAGTGACTTGTATTTTTTTGTGAGGCTGTACTTGTTCCCGGAGCCCACTTGCTTGCTGGAAAAAAGAAAAATTTGAAAAATTTGAGCGATTATCATAGCCTACTTAGTTCTCGGTCCGCCACCGCGTAGGAGCCGCCGCAGCGGAGATTGTTGTGACTTTCCTGAGAGATGCTACTAATGTAGTGGGCTCACCTCTAGACTCGTACCCTCGCGCATTAATTGAGCAAATTTTGCGCTAGATCGTCAGTTCGGACCCGTCAAACATGCTCGGAAAGCACCTGAACTGGTTGCTCAACCAGCGGACATTGCTTGATTTCCGACCCGGAAAGTGCCGATGCGGCACGTGTGGCAAGCTTCTGTTTTGTCCAAGGGACCCGTGTTCTGCGATCCCGTACAGACCTAATCAAAAAATCTAGCTCAGGGTGCACCCTAAAATTGCTGCAGGTATATTACATATGTATCGTTGCTGCCGTGTTATCTTCCGCTTCTGATCAATGGAATCGTCCTATTGGTCAGCAGGATAACGTTCCCAGACAGCTCGTGTAGCAATCGTGCATTGCACGATTTTAGACTGCATCCAGACAACGTTACGGAAGGCGAGTGGAGCTCTACGCCCCTCATCCACCCCACTTCCTTCCTCGTTCTTTTAACTTCTGAACTTTGTTCCATGCTGGTCAGTCGCCAACAGATCTGGTAGGAATTTGAAATACCTTAACTCTTCCCATACGATAGCGTCCGCCCAGCGCTGCGGCATGTGGCTGAAAGCGTGATGCATTTATGCGCTTGATTCCGTCGAATGATGGGCGACCATACAGCACACAGTGATCTGATTGCATTACGTATGTACACAGCGCGTGTTATGTGACCCACCTTAAAGCACGAGGAGTCGGACCAGATGATCTCCGTCTCAGAAGCGTTCTCTAATCATTAATATCACAAGAACTTCATTTGAGAAACAAGGATATGTGCCAAATTTCACCAATAGCGAAGACAGGGCCTGTATATCCTTATCGCGGTAAACGAGGAGCGATTCGAAGACGTCAGATTTCTCATACCACCGTGGATCCATGGGAGATGGAGGTGCAGCAAAGGGTGCAGCATCGGAATGGTGCCTTGCATCAAACCTGAGTTCTATTGCTTCATTAGTACAATGAGGACCATCCCTGGGGGGAGCGCAGTGAAGAGGAGAGTATAACCAAAAATGAAGAACGTGAGAATCCACAATAAAGCATATTTTTTCAAGTGCACAATGGGCTCATGAGCAAAATAGCAGCGTGAAACTCCAAACAATCCGCGGCGACTTGATTCTCTTGATCAAAAAGAATTCAGATCTGCGACACATCCTTGCGCGAAACTCGCGTGATGATTATATCCTGCATCTTCGGCATGAACGAAGGTCGCTACTAGTCGCATGTCTGAAGTGAGATAAGAAGAGCACACAAGGTCTTGGCCGGTTACTCATACATAATATTATAAAGAGAAAATTTTCGAACTCCAGCGACCACACATTGCGTATGAATTCAAAGCTCGAAAGAATCTGTGACTGCAGGGAAACTCGATAAGTTCATATAACTAAGAGCCACAAGCAGGCACGGAAACCTAGTATTTATCATTCCAGGCCCCAACTTGGGCCTTGCACGGATCTAACTTGAAGGATAGGGGTTGTGGCTAGAATCACCAGTGACGTTATCGATATCCGTCCGGGTCCCAATTCACAACTTGAAGTCACGACCCTTTTGACCGACAGAAGGTAGAGTTTTTGGGTGACAAATTACCAACCCTAGTGAAATCAGGCATGTGTACTGGACTCTGAATCCTAGCTACAGATGCGAGACAGCAATGACAGCGGGCTTCCAGGAAGCTGGGCACTCGTGGAATAGAGTGAGATCAGAGGAGGGCGGAAAATAAGTCGGACATGGTGCCAAGCCGACAGCAGAAGATCTAATTCCGGCGATCAAAAAACGTGCTACCAGTAAGACCTCAAGCTTCAATCCCTCTCAGGGGTCAAAGTATCACGTCCAGGTTGGGCGGGACTAACTTGCCCGTATTGTCAATGAATAGTCTAAAGACCAATGATAAAATAAGAAAGAAAACATACCATACTATGGTGATATCCTGATCTCCGAGTTCCCTCAAAGCGAGCAGCGGGTAGTAATAACCGAGGAGTACATATGCTTAGTCAGGTAGCCGGCGCTCCCCGATTCAAAACATCAAGTTACTAGTGCAATCCAATTCTGCACCATTCGCATTCCAGACTCACATTCTGAAGGCCGGCCAGATGAAAAACACCGTCAAAGATGCTAGTGAGTTCTGAACTGACGATGTACTTAACGCTCTGACTTCTTTGACTATAATCAGATTTCCCGAAGACTGCGCAAGGCCAAGTATACCACCTCGGGATAAAATATGGCGAAGTAGCTAATAGAATCGTGGGTTCCACACTCGACGTATTTGTACTTCATCGACTGTTCTCAACGGGATCATGTTTGTCTTTGAACCAGGTCACTGTTGGCATGGCTTCCCGTGCCGAACACATCGCGACATACCTTGATGTGTCTCCCAAGCCGTTTTCGTTACGCTCCGATCGGGGGTTTCTAACGATCACAGGACGATATCGGGGTGCCCCCGTGTCTATCGTGTGCATTGGCATGGGTGGTCCTAACGTGGACTTTTTTATGCGTGAAGTGAGAGAGTGCCTCCATGGTGACATGTTGGTTATCAGGTACGTATTCTCAGTCTTTTCTTTATGTCAGACTCGAAATTTCTTACTCATGTATCTCTACAAGGCTTGGATCATGCGGGTCTTTGACAGACTTGCCGGTTGGATCTCTCATTTTACCTAGAGCTAGCGTCGCGGTCACACGAAACCTTGACTTTGATTTTGCAAACGGGGATCACTGGAGGATCCCTTATATATTGAGTAAACCGGTGAGGCGAGTGGACTTTGGCGCAAGTGTCGTTTTTTTATGATGAAATTTGCGGCGACAGATACCCGCAGACACAGATCTCGTGATGACCGTACGTTTTGCATATTTATGATCGTTCGAAAGCGATTAGACCTTCAGAGTAGCTTCAACGTGCATTGGAATCTACAAGACCCGTTGGTGTGTCGGGCCCCGTTGTTTCCAATGTCGTGAACGCGTCTACAGATAGGTATGTGGACGGCAACTTGTGTTCATACGTCCTCCAGAACTAAGATTATCTTAGTTTCTACTCTTCTCAGGGCAGGCAGACCTCATTTCAAGATTACAATTCGGGATTGATCGACCACTTGAAAGAAACGATACGTGATATCACTACACTTGAGGTACTTTTAACAGTCCTGCCAGCGAAATTTTCCCTTCTTGGGAATAGAGACTTACCATTATATTGTCTCCACATCCAGATGGAAACTTATTGGATTTTTCACCTTGCCGCAAGTTGGCGAAGTGACTTGGGTCCTTCGCCCCCACTCGACCCTCCGTCGATTGCTGGTGCCGTGTTTCCAACTGCTACTCCATCGAATCCAGACATTGCTCGCACTGCCCACCACGGGGCTCAGCACGTAAAGAATGCGATGCGACCGTCGATAAGAGCGGCTGCCGTTCAAATGGCATATGCGAATCGATCTTCTCGAGAATTTATTACCCCCGAGCAGGTTTCTAAACTCGAGGCATGGTGTGGTCAAGCAGTATTGGAGGCGCTTCGTGCTATGGATATCCCGCAGGACGTATGTGTGTTAAGGAATTCTCGTTTAGCACATACGACTAATACCATCGACTTGTATAGCGTTTGCACCCTCAGAAAGGGAGCGTTTGGGACGCAAACAATGTTGGGATCAAGGCAGCACTTTAAAACGTACGAATGGGCTCATTCGGAACATATTCCGAAAAACACGAATTTCGCCATCTCGTCAGTTCATGCATGTCATAATATTATTCTATGTCGGACTTTTGCGATGATGAGCAATTTCACGCCACATCTCCTGAGAGTCAAATTGAACTGTAAGTATGGAGATGGCCGCCAACTGAAGAGTCGAAAAGGTTTTGATCGGCGGGACGAATTATTTATCTAGATTGTTCCTTCCTGGATTTGGATGTCAAGAAGCGAATTTGAAACAAACGGGGGGTTAGATATCACAATATTACGAGAATAGGTAATCATGCCACTTCAGAAACTGTGGATCAGCGGACATTATAAAACGTTGATTATGGCAAGCAGGCTGCAATGTGACGTAGTGTCAGTGAAGTGTCCACGTCGAGTGACGAGAAAACTACCCACAAGATTCACGCTGGTTACCGACGCACGCAGCTGGTGGCGGTCTCTGATCATCTATAGATAACCATCATCCCCCATCTCCCTAACGATAGTGCTTCGTGATGGCTAATCTGCGGGCAGTCTTCCAGATGAAGACAAGCGAGGCGGCTGGGGTACAATGCTTCCTGCATGGGAATGAGAGTAGATATCGACGAATTGCTCGCAGAAAGCCCGCTATCAACACGTTGCTGTGGCGGCTTTGTTCCCGAATTACGCATTTTCTTTAGTGGCCTTATCTTCCATCCCAGGACCGCTGAAGCGAAGGCATCTGCTTCCACTGTTTCTTTGTGCTGTTCGTCTTCGTCGTCATCTGGGGTGAGTGACCTTGTGTACACCGTTGACCACAACGTGCTGAAGTCAAAGTCGGAACAGCTCCACAAGATGATATCTTCTAACCGTGGGCACACACGCACACCGAACAATTTGCGAATACCTCCTGTGGCGTAAACACATCCATACGCCTCTGCCAGTGCATCCAACACGGCATTGACTCCAGTACACGCTCCCAATGTCAGCGAGAGGAGATTGGGCATGTACCTGAGCATCGACTTGCCGTGATCGGGTGAAATGTCAAAATTGGATATCGAAAAGTGGGTCAGGTGCAGGAGGCGAGGATCCCTGAAGATCGATTCCAACCTAGGAAGGGAGGGAAGATTGGACTCTTTGTGCAAATGCTGACCAACGAAGGTGACATCGAGTGTAGTGAGGGAGGGGAAAACGAATCGACGTAGCGGGGCACCAAGATTTTCATCGCTCTGGCAGTTCACGTTAAGCTCTTTGAGGGCGCGGAGCACGAGTATATTCGAGAGTAGTTCGGCCTGGGAAAGGGAATCCTGGCCATAGTTGTGGTTACCGCGAAATCGAGTTACATCAAAACGCTTAACGGGGAACTGGGCAATGAATATATCCCAACGTTCAAGTTTGGGGAGAATTGCAAGCGACATAAACGGAAAGACATCCCGATGGTACGTATATTTCCACTCGAAACGCTTCAATTCCGGTAATTCAAAGGAGGAGACGACCACTAGATTGTGTGCCTCAGTGGCATCATGGATTTGCTGCCCATTCGTCGAGAGCTGAGGAGTATGTCTCAGAAGATCGATGAGATTGGACATTTTGATTGTCAAGTGATGTGGTAGCGCCAAATGCGAACTCTTAGGCGGGTAGGATAGTTCAAGAGTGCGTATCGTTCGAACCAGGAAGGCAGGAAGAATTGACAGAGGTATCTGTTGTAAACGGAGGTGTCTGAGTATGCTCGAATTGCCTTGAGAACTTTGATAGGTTGATAGCAGATCAGAAGTGAGGAGTCCAGTGCCTTGAAAAGAAGGGTCTAGAGTACTAAGCGCGAGATCCAGGGACACCAGCCTGTTGTGATATGTTCCATGCTTCGGGCGAAACCACATTGGAAGGTAAGTGAACGGAAGCGTCGATACTGACAGAAGAGGGTGTCAATAATGTTGGCCACGGTGTCTGCCTCAAGTGTCATCGTGCCAGAGGAACAGATGCTGGGAGTGGAGATGAAATTGAAGGAAATGGGTGAACTCCCCGCGCGTTGCAAGAACACAGACAAAGGCCGATGTATCCACTGGGGTGTTCGGTAAGAAATGTACGGCCAGAGACGCGATGTTGTGACGGCGAGATCATGCCACTTGCGGCACACATATGAGAGGAGGATTGGAGCTGGATTATAGGATAGTCCGATTATCAAGTCGGCGCTCTCATCCTCGGTGCGAATGAGGAAGATTTCAATGAGGAGTTCGGTCGGGAGCAAGTTGATAGGCTGCTTCCGGCTTTCAAGATCTGTAATCTTTGAAACCAAACCTCCATTTCTCCTCTAATAGAGCTTTGGAGCTTAACTATGTCCTCCAGTAGGTGGGCAGAGTCATGCTCTCGCCGCTGGAGAACACTAAGCTGTGCAGTGAGCAGCTCGATCTCCTTGTCGATTGCTTCCGGGGTTCTTCTGGACATCCTAACGAGCCGATTCAAAGGAAGATCTAAAAGGGATGAAACGAAATTGGTCGTAGTTCGTGACCGTGACTTGTTGGCGTTGGCGTTGCGCGTTTGTTTGTGTTAGAGTTGTTTGACTCGGACCGGCCCGGAACTATGAAGAGTCTCCTCAGTGTCCTCACCCGTGTCTCGAGCACGTTAGATGTTGATCCAGCGTTCAACATTGAATAACTACGACAGATAACACATCGATGAATCATTTTCAACAATACCACGTTCTCCACGCTCAGCCCCTGCCCCTGTCTGTTCAGCATTCAATCCAACTGGCAACTTCGAAACGAATGATCCCTCGTTCGTAGCAATGTACATTCTCTGAATCTGATTTTCATGACCATTTCCGGCTGATGCTTGACACCGAGAATCGTGATGATCCCGAGTTTCTGATCAACACTGTACTGTCCGTTACTTTTACTTAATGTCCTGTAGGCCATCAGTAGGTGTGGCTTCAAAGGTGAGATTGGTGATGTCTGTGCTAAACGAAGCGAGCAGTCGGGCTATAATGAGACATAGATCCCAGACTCGGATCGTAACGCTTGATATATTAACATCAGGTTCGCTCCCTGCAACCGCAAGGCGGAAACATACCTGGGCAACGACAACGTATCTGTAAATTGGTAACTGATCAAAGGAGAAGGGCTGGCAAACACACACGTCACGGTGGAGAAGAGCCAAAACCCGCTCAAGATTCAGATTACAGAGAGCGTCGTCATATGGTCTATCCTCATGGCCCGGAGTCATGGGGGAGCACGGTCCGGGCCTCAACGATGATGCATTTGATGGATAGCCATTGAACGTCACTAAAACTTGGAGTTCCGGAACTTCCGCATGCCCCGTGGGAGCTTGGCATGAGGTCACCGAGAGGTTGAAACTTTGATCAGCCCTCATTGAACCAAACCAACACGGGTGTTCAGAGAGGAAAATACTTAGCACCACCTCGGTGTTGGCTATCAGAGTTTTATTGGGGAGGGCGTAATTGTTTTGTTTCCTAAATTGAATTCTCAAATGCGTAGGTCGGGGCTTGCTTGCAATTTCAAATTGGTGGTAGTAGGGTGCACAGTGGCATGGATCAATTATACGGGCAAGGATCAATGATGAGGTACTCAGCGCCGATATCTCCCGACAAACCTACTGCGAATTGTCATTAGTTGTGATTGTTGAACAATCGATGAGTTGTTTCTTGCCAACCGCTTGCGGTGTTCCGAGCTGGATGGACCGGGGTGGCACATCAGAAGTTGGTGCAATGGGCTGCCGGCGGCCGCATGAATGCACGTAGGATCTGTTACAAATGATTAATATCTGCCGGTGGTCACTGATCAGCTGTCACCAGAACGGATGGAACCGCCGAGACTAGTTCAGATCTGTATGAGATTTTATCCATACAGAGCAACGCCGATGGAAAAAACTCTGTTACCACCTGATTCAACCGCATCATGGAAGTTCTACTAGTACATTTGCAAATGCTTATTACTATGAGCCTGTATATTTTCCGTTCCTATAAATGCTCCATGTTTCAATGTTTCGATTTCCCTGCGAATTTGCCCTTTAATATAACAGCCCGAAAAAGTATTGCATTGTTGAGTGAGTGCAGCCCCAGACTATCTTTTATTATTTCTTTCGCCCCTGTCCAAATCCAATACTTCCGCGTCAGCTATGGCGCGGGCCGTGGGGCTCCCAGCGACTTGATGAGTATATTATAATGGAGGATCTCGGGTAGACAAGGAAGCTGAGGTGTCATGACATGAATTCATCTTGTGAAGTTAGAAAATTGAAATACATCGTCACGTGACACGGAGACATCACAACCAACTCGTAGATGGCCAAATATAGTAACATCACATCACAACTCAATGAGAGTCAATTGAGGTCGGACCTGCCATCCGTTTGATCTTTGGACCAAGAACGATGAAAAAAGATGTTGTGATAAGATAAGACCGGGAGATATCGGTTGCTTACTTTACAAGCTTTCAAGCGTGTGCAATGCGGCCATGCAAAGTTGAACTTGGCACTGTTTGAAGTTGGCAGCACTCACTGAGGTGATAAGTCTAGAATTGATACGCGACCGCGTGATAACTATATTCCTCTCTTACGCTGTGGGTGAAACTCCCGGCATGTTATGCGCCATTCATGAGTGGTTGATATCGAAGTGTCAGCCTCTCCGTGACCTCATGTCCAGTTCCCGCGAAATTCCAAGTTCTGGCAACGTTGGCCGCATCATCAACGTGATGGACCGTGTCGCAGCTCCGGAGGGATGCGGCATCGTCCTATAAGTACCCCCAGTCACGCAAGGATTGACCATCATGATTACGATGATCTCTGCAATCTTGAGCGGACTTTGGCTTGCCACTACGTGGGCATCGGCCAACCCTTCCCCGCTTCTACAAGGTCGATCCACTGCCAGTGTCACGTACTCGAAAAATGTATCCAGTTGCCCTGGTACGCTCCTTCTCCTTCTCCATTGCAGATAATGAACATCGTGCCAATATACAATAGGTTACGAATTGGAATCTCTGTCCGAATCTCAATATGGTTTAACTGCTAAGCTGGCATTGGCGGGTCCTGCCTGTAATGCATTTGGCACGGACATCACCGAACTCACCGTTGAAGTCACCTACCAATCCGAGACGACGTGAGTTGTACTCACTCCAGTTCTGTTTGTGTTGAATCGTCTATGTTCAGCCTACACGTTAAAATCTACGATACTACAAACCAGCAGTTCACAATTCCCGAGTCTGTTATCGAACGTCCAGCTCCTCCAACAGAATCGTTCACAGGAACATCGGACCTCGTTTTCAATTACGAAAATCCACCGTTCGCCTTCTGGATCACACGTCGCTCGGACTCCGATGCAATGCCTATTTTTGATACGAGAATCAGCTCGCTTCCTCCAACGCCCATTGCGCCCTTCAACACCTCAGATAATTCGACGGCATTCGATGGGTTCCCACTTGTGTTCGAAGATCAATATCTTCAGGTAAATAATATTCATCCTCGGAGTACTGGTCAGGGTGCTATTTGGTACTGTGGATAGGTTACATCAGCACTCCCATATGGTACAAATATCTATGGCTTGGGCGAGGTGATTGCATCTAGTGGTTTCCGACGCGATATAGGGACAGATGGCGGTGTTGGCACTATCCAACCCGAATGGGCTCGTGACGTCCCAGATTTTATCGACCAGAATATGTAAGGCGGACGAATTAACAGAAATATGCGACTGACCATATTAAAGGTATGGTTCTCATCCGATCTATCTGGAGCATCGCTTCAACGAGACCACCAAGAAGTCGTCGTCATCTGGAGTGCTGCTACTCAGGTAACTCGAATTGAATGCATCATGGAGAATACATTCTAATGGTTTGGCAGTTCTGCAGGGGCTGACATTTTCTTGCAAACCCCACCCAACTCAAAGGTGTCGCTTATTGAATATCGAATGCTCGGGGGGATTCTTGATTTCTATTTTTTCTCCGGGCCCACGGACGTCGAAGTAATTTCCCAATACGGGCAGACGGTCGGCTATCCCATGTGGCAACCATCTTGGGGATTCGGGTTCCACCTATGCAAGTAGGTCGTCGACATTTCTCCACTTGTTTCAGATGGCTAAAAAATACCGGGTGATATTCAAGGTGGGGATATGTTAACATTAGCGAAGACATAGCAAACGTTGCGGCTATGCGTGCTGCGAATATTCCTCTCGAAGGTCGGTTTCCTCTTACGTTACGACTCACTGCTAAATTGGATACCAGTTCAATGGAATGATATCGATATTTATCATGCATACCGGGACTTTACAACTGATCCTGTGAGATTCCCTGCTGACGAAGTCCGGGATTTCATCGAGCAATTGGTTGGTTGTCCAGTATCGTAATAAATAAACTTACTGATTCCCTTTACTAGACTTCCAATCACCAACACTGTAGGAATTTTATCCGTGGCATGTAAAGTGCGGTATATATTGAACTGTTACATTTTCACAGTCATCTCGATTGTCGAACCAGCTATTGGGGTGACTGAAAATGAAACCGATGTGGTGAGCTCTATTCTCAGACAGTTCTAGTACTTTCTGATCATCCTGCAAGTATTACCCATACTCCATTGGTGTTGAGAAGTAAGTGTGTTGGGTCAACTTCTTACAGCATGTCTCACCTCACTGCAGAGATGTGTTCATAAAAAACCCCGACGGATCCATCTACCTCGGGCGAGTTTGGCCTGGAACAACGGTGTGCTTATTGTCCCGCATTACCTGCTTTTGCTGACTCTTCCCTGATTACCAGGCTATCCCTGACTGGTTTGGAAGTAACACCCAAGACTGGTGGACAGAAGCATTGGGAAATTGGACTCAACAGGTCAACCTCTCTGGTACTTGGCTTGATATGAACGAGATGCGCACATTCTGCGATGGGCCCTGGTGGGTTAACCTCGACAGTCAGACTTTGATCATAACTTATTTCGAGAACAGTGGCACCAATCAGCTATTTCCTCCATATAGTGTGGCCGGTACTGTCGTAACCGGCTACCCCGAATGGTGAGTATTGGTTGCACATCTGCAACTGCAACATGCTGATCGTCATTTTCCTACAGTTACAATGAAACTCGCTGGGGACCTAGTGGCAACATGACGATCGACGGAATGTCGACGTATTCTTGTTCTAATGAAAGTATCAAGACCGTCGATGCACTGTCGCGTCGCGGGATTGGTGCTGGGGGCCAGGCGGGTGTTGACCTGAACGACCCACCATATCGCATTCACCTTGGTCATAATTTCCGACATCCTCTCTAGCTTGCAACTGATTTATGGTCTCGTTTCTTCAGCTTTCGGAGAGCTTGCTTCGATTTCGGTGTCTACAAACGCCACTCATCAAGGTGGCTATGTCGAGCTCGATGTTCACAACTTGTTTGGGATGATGGAAGAGAAAACCACACATATCGCCCTACAAACCATCTTCGAAGGAAAGAGACCATTCCTGATTAGCCGCTCGACCTTCCCCTCCGCCGGAAAATGGACTGGCCACTGGGTATGCGCATCATTCAAAGGGTTGTTTGCCTAAGTTCTTATGTCAACATATTTTAGCTTGGAGACAACTACAGCAAATGGCAATACATGCACATGAGTATCCAGGGTGTTTTACAGTTCCAGATTTACCAAATTCCGATGGTCGGTGCCGATGTATGTGGCTTCAGTGAGTTATGTCTTGCGATATTAGATTGGATACGTTTTCATTCTCTTCAGATCAAAATACCGACGAAGAACTTTGTGGTCGATGGATGCAGCTTGGCGCCTTCACTCCGTTCTACAGGAATCATAACACCATTGCCGCTCTCCCTCAGGAACCATACCGATGGGAGAGCGTTGCGAACGCGTCGCGCGTTGCCATTGCTGCCAGATACTCGATGTTACCACTTTGGGTACGCCCAATATACAAACTATGCGTAAATATTTTAAAATTTTGGAATAGGAGACTCTTTTCGCCAATGCTTCTACTAACGGTCTCCCGCCCGTACGAGCCTTGTTCTACGAGTTTCCCGACGAACCAGAGCTTTTCAGCAACGACAGGCAATTCCTGATTGGACGTGATATCCTTGTCACTCCCGTATTGACCCCGGGAGCCACCACAGTTGACGGTACGTGTTTGGAATATGCAAATAACATGATGATTAATTATTCCTCAAGGTATCTTCCCTGGCAGAGGCAGCGTCATCTGGCGTGACTGGTGGACCCACGGAGCTGTCGACGCCAACCCTGGTGCAAACACAACCTTGAGTGCACCCATTGGTCACATCAATGTCCACATCCGGGATGGCTCTATCTTGTTGTTACGCCAGGAACCTGCCTACACAATCTACGAGACGCGCCAAGGGCCTTATTCGCTTCTTGTATCTTTGAATGCGCTAGGCTCTGCGTGGGGCCACGCCTACGTTGACGACGGTGAAAGTAACCCTCCCGGACCCTCCCGGACCTTGATCTTCTCCGCAGCCCAAAACCGTCTGAAAATTGAGAGCAGCGGAGAGTTCGATATCGATCAAAAACTCGAGACCGTCACAATTCTTGGTGTCCAGCAGCAGCCGGCGAGGGCCATGTTCAATTCCCTGACGACCCAACAATGGTCGTACGTTGCTGAGAACCTCGAACTGATCTTTTTGAACTTGTCTATCGATCTGAATGCTCAGACGACGCTGAGCTGGTATCTGGGATAGTGGTTTTCCACGGAGTAGTTTGCGTCAATCTTATTATTATTCCTTGGTTAGGGTACTTGATACCCGGTGTTGTTGTATTTATTGCATTCGATGACATTGACATTGAATGAAGTGTTTTTCTTGACTATCAGTCGACCGCAAGGATATGTATATACATACCAATCCGACTCCACTTCACTACTACGTGTCGCGTAATCATGTCACACGCTACATCGCCTGTGGCCTAAGCAAGTTATGATCAAACACCCTCGCCCCTTGCATCATGCCTCTCGACCCTTCATGTCGCGGTAAAAGTCGAAATTATCTCAAGTTCAGATATCGTTGCAGCTCATTGTTGTATTAATTTATATAAATCGGTACGTTCCTTTATTCCACATCTCTGCCTAAATTAATTGTGTTCATTATAACAGTCAGAGCTCAAACACTTCATCTTCATCTAGTACCTCTACGTTTTCGCCAACTCATATTTATAGATGTCAAATCTGATGTCCACGAGCCAAAATTTGGCTCAATTAAAGGCTGTTACGGTCTTTCAAACCGCGCATTTCAGAAATCGAAATGGTTGCGACTGCCAGTAATACAGAGTAAAGTCGGTCGAGATGTTTCCTCCCATTTCACTCCATGTTATTAGCCCTTCTCAATCGAGTACTCTTCCCAAATGGATCCGCTGGGCGCAAGACATTGGCCACACGTCGAAAGTTCATCGACCCCATTCTTCATTGAGTCATGACTTATCCTCCAACACCGACATCCACTGTCTTTTGTGGTGATGCAGGCTTAGGCAAGAGCGCCATAGCCCAATCTGTTTCCCGCGAACGCTTCGTTGACGAGAAACATCGAGGACTGTGCGTTGTGTACCTATTCGTTGACCGGAATGACCGAGTCTGCCTAGCATTGTTATTCGCACCATCGCCAATGCACTCGCCATCAAAATTTCGATTATCCGAGTTGCTATCCTGAAAATTATCAGGAGGAATCCGAAGATGTCCACTGAATCCTCTGCCACTCAGTTCACAAAACTTCCTCGCGAGCCTTTGATTGCATGTCAAAGTAAACTCGGTTCCCCTCTCGTCGATCTAGATGCCCTCGATGAATGCGGAGATGAGGAGCTACGTAGGGTTCTTATGGTCATTATAGTGATCCTCTCCCGCTCAGATTTCCTATCATCAGTCGTCCCGAATCGTACGTTGAGCCATTTATGACATCTCCAAGCATTAATCGCATCACTCGGGTCGAGCTTCTACCGTCCACGGAGGATGTCCTCGTTTTCTTGTACGACCGCGTGCCTAGAATCCATGAGACCCATCCCTCGAGTGGGCTACCAGATGTGACTGGCCAACTCTTCCAATCATGCCTGAATTCTCGCGTTTCGTGGAAGGGGTGTTCATTTTAGCGTCAAAAGTGGTATTGTTCCTTTTAAACCAGAAAGCACCATTGACCCGCAGTATCTGCTAATCTCGAACAGTGCCAACAGTATTGAAAGGTTCGATAGCCTGTTCTGGAGTCAGTTGACGACTTGGGGAATGCCCGCTTCGTTGACGAGTTTCATGTCTTCGTCGGTGCTGTCGTTGGACAGGTACCAAAGACCCATCCTAGTCGTTGATCAACTTCTAGCATTGGAACGCTCATCATCCACCATCCTTTCACCTTTCTGATTTCTCCTCCAGTACAGTCAAGATGAATAAACCCCTCCACATCTCTATTACTGTCTTCTCACAAACCCGATATGCTTTGGAAAGAAGCTTTGGATCTATCGGACCTGCCCCGGTTTTTCACCCGTTGCTGCCTGCACCTCATGAGGGAGACATTGTATTTCAACATCTGCGATCTTCAGACGTCTCATTTGTTAAACGAGGATGTTTCTAACCCACGTGAACACGTTCAGAACTCCATCACTGACTCCCTTACACACATTTGTCATTTCGCAATTCATCTCCATCTCTTGAACTTGAAGACTAAGCTGCCCGAGTTTGATAGGCTCTCCGAGATCGAGTGTTTTATGCGTTCTCGGTTACTGTTTTGGCTGGAGACAGTCTGTCATGGAAACACTTGGGCAGTGGTATCGGGTACGTCAATTCCTCCCGTCATATTTTCTAAAAATAAACTGACGACGCAATAGAACACCAACAAGGAGTTGGCTATTTTCGCATATGAGATTATCAGGTTCACGACAACTTTTCCAGGAATCCTCTCTCAGAGTGCACATACTCGACGCGTATACGGTGGCAAATTCAGGGAGGCGGCGGAGTCCATTGCAGTGTGTTGTACGAGGGTACGCTAATCTAGCTACATCAGTCGAGTTCTCACCTGACGGAAAGAGCGTCGTCTCCGGGTCCTAAGATAAATCGTTGCGGATTTAGGATGCCGAGACTGACCATGACCCTCAGCATCTGTCATCCTTGCCATACGACAAATTCTCAGAACATTGCATGTACATGCAATGATGGCTGGCTGCGAAGTATTGGTGCTCGGATGATACAGCTTTTTGATTTGGGTTTTGTACATGGGGAACGACGGACAGTACTTATGTGCTGATGCGGCATCCCACTCAAATAATTACGACTTCGGGTTCGCGCTCTTCCGGTGTTTCTGTAACATATTCCCCACACAGAATAGAAGATAAATAAGCAAGCCTATTTTGTGAAGGATTCCGGCGCTCGTCCGTCGTTGGGGTTGAAGTTGTTTCACGCTGGCGCTCAACGTTAAAAGTTACGTTACACTTCACTTCGTCGTTTACACAATAAGTATAGTGCAGAACTAGTACTAGTGTTCGCTTCATTTCAAGTTCGCTTCTGTTCTCTCTCCACCAGCGTGCTTGGACGATGATTGTTGCAAGTGTGGACCTCTGAAAGGCCATGCCGCAGACGCATGTGCGGCGTGTCCATCATATGCCGCCAGGCGAGTGGCAAGCACCGCAACTGCAATAAAGGCGTACGTCGATCCTCGGATTCGCCCATGTCCAAGCTCCCGTCTCCTCTTGTTCCCCTCTTCTCCGCTGCTCACACTTCTAAATGGGATGCGCTTCGTGAGGAGACGTACGTCCGTCGCACACAGCCGAGACTACTGCGCCCGTCAAGCAAAGACCGGCCCAACGACTCGGACGTGATGAACCACGAAACGTGTCGTACTGCAGAGTGCGAGACCACCCGCGTGCAAGTCGCTGCAGCAAAGTCAGACTCACACGGTAAATCTTTTCCAAGGGACTGCTGGGAAACATGATCACGCCACCGGACTGACCTCGTGATTGTCACCTGTTTCACTTGTGCACTCGTCGCGATTTCTTCCCCCCACTCCGATAGCCCACATGGCCACCACGTCGTATACCTGGATCACGCTCTGGTTTCTATTGACGGCGCCTGTCGTCCTTTGGGATGCGTCGTACTGTTTTTTCAGGCACGTCGCCATGTGCACTTGTTCGACTCGTGTGGGATCGCTCACCCGTTCGTGGTACCTCTAGGCCGCGCTCGATGGTCGGAGGAGATCTTCACTGGATCTGGGAGCCCTATGGCATATACCAAAACATCGATCTCGTGAGTCTGCCTCCGCATCGATGGGTCTGGTTCGTTCAGTCATCCATCACGGGCTAGGTGTATGGCGTCAAAGCCCTCGAAGACAACAATGGCTTTACCAACGCACAGTGTGAGGCCGCATGTTTCTCGTTGCGTTCGAGCGTCTGTTCTCACCGCTGACGTGCTCCCTGTAGCCCTTCTCAATCTAGTGGAAACAACGCTCAACATGGCCTATGTCTATTTCGCACACGTCTCCGGCTGGTCTGGGGCGCCCCTCGTCGGAATGACGGCCGCAACCATGACGCTCTCCAAGACGGTGCTGTACTGGGCACAAGAGTATTATTGCGGTGGGTGTGCGATCGGACATAACGCGCTGCGCGATTTGTTGCTCTACTACGTATTACCCAACGGGTGTGTGTGATCTTCACCGTCGTCTTTTGGGTGCTGAACGACGCCCTCGCTGGGACAGTCTGTGGATCGTGTTTCCGGGCATGATTGTATGGCGTCTTGGGCATGATATCCTGAGTGCGCTCGCTGTTGCGTCGCAAAGCGGAAAGAGGTCTGCGATTGGAAAGATGCAGTGAGCCATCAAGGTTCGGAGTGCATGTACAGGATGCACGCGCCCCGTGCGGAAGACGACGACGGGTGCGTCGCCTGGACACTGAAAGGAAAAAGGTCGGGGGAAATATATTCAAGTATCGTCGCCTCAAGCGACCATGCTCGGACGTTGTTTATGTGTTCTGTATATCTTTTTTTCATTTATGGTCAATGGGGTCAACGTCAAGGACGTGTGATCGATTGCGACATGTTCCAAGAGCAGCACCACATTTTTTCAAAAGGGTCTCACAAGGTTGAAAACCGTGCTCTTCGTTTTGCTGCTGACGACCGACTCGGTTTCACCTCGCCTGCCAGTATGATGGACGCAACTGCGCAACACCGCTTGACAAGAACAGGCATATAAACGGAACTGGACCCCCGGAACACGGATCACCATTGCTCGAAATGAAACACGCGTCCTATATTGATTCGTCCGCGCGTCTGTGCGGGGGGGGGGACTCAGATCGGGGCTCAAGCGTCGGCTCAAGTCTGTCACCGAGTACAAAAAGACCATTTGCGCCCCCGCGTCTCGGATCTTTGGGGTAAGATGAATACATAGAGCTAGAGCCGTACGCGGGCATGGAACCTAAATCAAAAAAAGTGGCCACGAAATGGATTGGGTAATGATAGGAACGTCGCTGCGCAGGGTATGGAACGAGTCAGACGCGTCGATAAAGTTTGGCAATGGATTGGATACCTTGTTTAATTTTAATTTTTTCATCGTTGCCGTACGTGTGGATATTGAAGGGCACAGGTTGGCACAGTGGTCGCCAGGAGGAGTCGGCAAAGGCAATATGCACGGAGAGCACTCTTGTTGACTCGGAATCATGAGTGGACTCACTGGGGCAGGACCAGCTCGACAACGCTCTTCGAGTTGATCGGGGTGGTATCGTCGATCGCAACGCGTCGCCCAAATGGGAAATTTATTTCCGTATGAAGCGGAAGTAAGTACCTCTGCGTTGCAGAGTCCGAATGAATTCGTCAAAGTCGGGCAATGCAAAGCTGGCCGTGTCCTTGAAGCTTGACCAGCACGGCACCCGGGGTCAAGCAATACACTTGGATATATCACCCTAAGTACATCCGGAGAGATGGCACAGTCAATACGTGTACAAGATGGAAAACATGGAACAATGCACGACGAACAGAACAACAAAACGAAAGCAACGCGTCGCAAGCAGGACCGACGACATACGATTGGTCGAGCGTCCTCCTAGCGTCAGCGTCGGCCCAAACCTGGAACAAACCCATCAATCCATTTCCATTTCCATCTCTATCCCGTCCCATCCCTGTTCTACCTTGTCCACGTCCTCCCGCATACGCGACCGGTCGAGCCCATCCTCCGTATCGTCCTCCCAACGAACACGCACGTTGACATTATCCTCGTGGTCGTGGTCGTCATCGCTCCTGCTCTCCGACGCCGACTGGGACCTCGACCGCGAGGACCCAGATTTGGAACGGACAGACGAACGCGGGAGGGACCACCCTCCGTTTGGAGCGGATGTGTACGCTGAACCGTACTCGTACGCATTCGAGCGGCGTCGTTCCCTCTCTCTCGATATATGCGACGACGAATGTGAATGCGAGTGGGCACGTGAATGAGACAAGACCGAGACCGAGGCCAAGGTCGAGCCTCCCCAGGATCCAGACGCGCTCCCGGAACGCAATGCAAGCAGATTCAACGCGTCGTTTTCTGTTGTTTCAGGCGAGGCTGGAACTGGCATCGGAACGCTCTTTTGGTCGGTGGGTACGCCCAACATTCCAGGACGGACTTGGGCGACACCGATACCTGACCAATTGAGCGTGTAGCCGTGTAGCGGGCTAGTGGGTGAAGCGCAATGAGAGGCTGATACAGGGACAGAACTCGAGATTGGATATGGATTATGAAGGGTGGATGCGGATGGGAGCGCGGCATCGCTGTTCGGAACAGAGGCAGGCGGGGGGACGAGTCCGCCCGAGAGAAAGGAGGGCCACAAAGAACGGTCTTCAGGCAAGGAGGCAGACGAAGGTGAGAGGTGGGAGAGGATCGCAGCAGCCTGTGCAAGGGCGAGATTAAGGGCACATTCAGGGCAAACGAGGAGAAGGCACTGACTTCGAGGAGTTGGACCTGTTGGTGTTTACTCAAGACAAATTTGGAAGCTTCACGCCATTGAGGGGTATGTTCCCAACGGTGTTTGATGAGACACGAGGGATGTCGGTATACCTGCAAGAAATGGCTTAATTTAGACACGTGGAACATATGACATGCGAGCGGGGGTAGAGGAAATGAGACGACCTTGGAACAACTCTCGCACGTAAATATAGTGCCTCGTTTGCGAGCCGACTTTGTGAGGGACTGGGGAGGGGAGGGGAAGAGGGAGGCATCGTCGAGTTCAGGCTCGGACATGCCACTGGGGGGTGTCTGGCGAGCAGGCTGTGCGGTATTCGCATTGCGATGCGACACCGTGGGTGAGGATAGGGAGAGGGCAGCGAGGGAAGCAGAAGCGGATTGCAGGGACGTCGGACTGAGCAAGGATCAGTACGACCAGAGAGATGGGCAAGACGAGCACGACGACTACCCCTGGACGGCCCCGGAGAAATACTTACAAAGGGCGAGTAGCTGCATCGCGGGCATCGCTGAGTCTCCTTCTGGATCTGCCCGCCGAGGAGAGACGGCGGTGGGTTGGCGCTGTGATTTTTGGTGATGCGGGATGGAAGAACAGGTCGGACGACTTACCGTGTGGGTGTCGGACTGGGTGTGCGTTTGCGGCGGCGAGGGAGAGGGAGAGGAGGGAGGGGGGGGGCTGTGTGTCCTGCGAGGACATGACAAGAAGCGAGCGAGAGTGGCATATGTGCGAGCAACTTTGCCGAATGTGCCGAATCCGAACAAAACCGACGGGGTTTGAATTGTCCTCGATGTCGTCGTCGTCGTCGTCCTCGGAGAGTTACGTTCAGCGATATCAAATTGCAGAGATACGAGCCACGTATATCCGTGCATCGGAAAGACGTGTTTTTCATTCAGATAGTAGTAGTCCTCGGAACACGGTAGAACCGCTCGCGCCTGAATGGATGTACCAAAAGGTGTACGCATGAACTTTGGCGGCTGTTGTTGATGCGATGCGCGTCCGATTTGTCCACTCGCACGTCTGGTCCCGTTTCATCCGCGCACGGTCCAACCACACCGACACCATGTCCGTCAACAAGACCGCCCATCCGTTCGACAAGGCGCGTCTCGACGCCCTCCTCAACCGTCGCTTCTTCTACGCACCCGCCTTTGAAATCTACGGAGGTCGGATCTCCTTCCCATCGCTCACCTCCGCGCTCACACCCCCTCCCAGGCGTCGCTGGCCTCTACGATTACGGCCCACCGGGCTCGTCTCTCCAGGCCAACATCATCGCCGAATGGCGTCGTCACTTTATCATCCACGATCATATGCTCGAGCTCGATACGACCATCATGACCCCTGCCCCCGTCTTTGAGACCTCTGGCCATGTCGCCCGCTTTGCAGATTGGATGGTCAAGGACACCGTCACCGGAGACGTTCTCCGCGCCGATCATCTCGTCAAAAACGTGCTCGAGGCAAGACTCGCTGGCGATCGCGAGGCCCGCGGCTGTGCTGCCCAACCCCCCATAGAGGACGACAAGAAGAAGAGGAAAAAGGCCAAGAGCGTCGCCGTTCAGTTGCCCGACGACAAGGCCTCGGAATACCACAGCATCCTCGCCCAGGTCCGTGCTCGTGCACCCGATCGTCCATCCTTGCTCACCTTCCCTCAGCTCGACAATTTTTCTGGTCCTCAGCTCGGCGAGCTCTGTCGAACCCACAACATTCGCAACCCAGATACCGACAACACAGTAGGCGAACCCCAGCAGTTCAATCTCATGTTTGCGAGCAGCATCGGTCCTACCGGCCAACACCCCGGGTGTGTCATCCCTTTTTTTTCCACTTTCTCTCGTCTAATTTCCCACAGCTTCCTCCGTCCCGAAACCGCCCAGGGCCACTTTCTCAACTTTTCCCGCCTCCTCGAATTCAACAATGGTCGCATCCCTTTTGCATCCGCACAGATCGGACGCTCTTTTCGCAACGAAATATCACCCCGTGCAGGTCTCTTGCGCGTGCGTGAATTCACAATGGGCGAGATCGAACACTATGTAGACCCCGCGGACAAACGTCACCCGCATTTTGCTGAATACAGACACATCGTCCTCCCCCTTCTCGACCGACACGTCCAATCTCAAGGTCTCACCACGCTCACACAGATGCAGATCGGGGAGGCCGTCGACAAGGGTATCGTTGCCAACGAAACCCTCGGATACTTTTTGGCCCGTATCCAGCTCTTTCTGCTGCATATTGGTATCGATTCGCAGCGCGTGCGGTTTCGTCAACACATGGCAAACGAGATGGCCCACTATGCCACCGATTGCTGGGATGCCGAGATCGAGAATGCCTCCGGCTGGACAGAGTGCGTTGGGTGCGCGGATCGAGCAGCGTATGACTTGTCCGTCCATGCGGCAAAGACGGGGCATCCGCTCGTCGTACGAGAGGCACTCAAGGAACCGATCGTCTCGGAACGCGAAGTGCCCGAGTTTAATAAGAAGGTTCTCGGTAAGACGCTCGGACGGGACGCGGGCGTGGTGCAGAAGATCGTCGGCGAGATGGACCAGACAGAGTTGGTTGCACTCAAGCAAGAACTCGCAAATGGGTTAGCCTCTTCTTCGACGCCGCGGAGATACGCTTACACACTCGTCTCAGCTCTGCCACGATCGCAACCGGGGATAGTCAGATCACCCTAACACCAGAACATGTGACGATTCAGCGCAAGACGTTCAAGCAATCCAGTCCGTCCCTGCGTCTCTGTTCCCATTGGGATCCGCCCACTCACCCATGTCCTAGTCCGGGAATTCACTCCCAACGTCATCGAACCCTCGTTTGGCTTCGGTCGCATCCTGTACACGCTTTTGGAACACTCGTTTTGGTGCCGTGAACAGGACGTCGAGCGTGGGGTGAGCGGAACACGACGATTGTGAGCGTGTACGCACTGACTATGCACAGGTCCTCTCGCTTCCACCTGTCGTGGCACCCACCAAGGTGCTTATTGTGCCACTGAGTGCCAAAGAAGAGTTTGATCCCCTCGTGAACGAAGTGTGTGCGTGCCCTTTTCTTGCAACAATGTCGTCCCTGTCCTCATGCCGGGAACGTGGCAGCGACGAAACTGCGCAAGGCAGGGATATTCTCCAGGGTCGATGATTCCAACACGTCTATTGGAAAACGCTATGCGCGCAATGACGAACTCGGCACGCCATTTGGAGTCACGCTCGACTTTGCGTGTATGTCCTCTTGCTTTGATCTCACATGGGATTGACCCCCCTTTTCATCCATTAGCGGTGCAAAACCGGACAATGACGCTCCGGTACGTATCGCGTGCATCGTCGTGACGTGAACTGAGGCAATTTTGGATAGCGAACGTGATACGACAGAGCAGTTGATCGGTCCCATTGATGATGTCATTGCGGTGGTGACAGAGCTCGTGCAGGGGACGCTCGAGTGGACGACGGCGCGGGGGCGGTTGTCGGTGTACGACGGGGTGCAGGCAGTGGAATAAAGCGATTCGAAGGCCAAATAGGCTTTGCTCCGCGGAGAAGATAGGGGAGGGAGACAAGGCGAAGGCGGTAGATGGGCAGCGTGTGTGAGATTGATTGCATGTGCGAGTGCCAATCTACGATTGCATCTTGGGTCTATATCGGTCGTGGTGCGAGAGATACGAGTGGTGACATGTGTTGCGGTGCATGAGAAGCAGCGAAAAGATTTCTTCCTACCGTCAGGGTGGAGAGAAAGAGGGATCCGAGTGGCCCGGACGAGTGCTCAGAAAGAGGCGTGCGGTGCCGGTGCACATTGCAAGAAAGAACGATTCCTAGGAGACCGAGCGTGGGTTCCTTGAGAAAGACCCTCAAAATTTAGGCGAGGGGGGTCCATCTCGTCGACGATACTGCAACCGAAATAGACAGATCTCAGATCAACCGCCGCGCATCGTTATGAGAACGCGGGAACGTCGATTCGGCTAGTATAAGTACGCCCGTCCACACTCGTTCTCTCTCACCAATCCATACTACGATGGCCTCTCTCCACCACGACAAGCTCGTCGCTCTCCCGAGCCTCTCCTGTGCCCTCTCCTCCCTCCCTCAGGCAACCAGCCTCGACAGCGTCTCCCTCCACCCGAGCATGTACGCACAGCACGCCGCCGACAGCCAGGCCAAGGTAGCACTGTCCTATCCTGCTCTATCCCCCTCTCACCCCCCGTGCCAGCTCGTAAAAGTCTTGTCCAAGACCGCGTCGTCGCCCACCAGCACGGCTCCGACACACCCCTACATGCAGTCGGTACGTCCCTGCCACTCCTGCCCGCGCCCCGCCTCACCTCTCACGATAGGCAGCCTACGCAGACTCGCCCAACTCGTCACCGCCATTGATGATGCGCAAATCGGTCCGTCCGTCCGTGTCCACTCACCCCGTCGGTGCTCATTCCGTTGCAGCAAAAACCAAAATTCCAGGCCTAGACCGGTTGCGCGCCGCCCTATTGTAGATCCTACTCCTCTCGTTTTTGCATTTCCCCCCTTTTTTCTTTCGCATCACACTCGAGCATCGCATCATCTAGACACATTTGCATACCTAGCTATATTCATATCATGGCATCTCTCTCTCTCTCTCTCGTCTTTGGGTCCTTCTGTGCCTAGCGTACGGATAAAACAGTCTGTTGGTTTTGTATCTACGCAGTCGTATATCATAATGCCGACTTTCCCCTTTACATTTTTTTTTCGAATCTGTACATATATGTACGTGGGACGTAATTTAACAGATAGCGATAGCGCAAGACGATCGACCCGATCATTTTGGCTTTTTCATTAGAGTAGTACCAATGGCCGCAAGGGTCGGTTCGGGATCCTTGATCCTTGTTTCACGACGGGGGGGTGTGGTGTGGTGAGCTGTCGTGTCCATGTCAGTGTCATTCCACATGCACATCATGGGCCTGGTCTCGTCGCCATCAAGCCTTACTTTTGGATCGGCGGATCATTGACACGGATCGTGACGGCGCGGTAAAAAAGAGTCTAGAATTGAAATGCAATTCACTACATTGCGCAGTCCGATTATCTCGGCTGTTTCATCCTGGCTGAAACCCTCGCTAGTATGTATATAAACGCACAGCTCCCCCTCCCCATTCAATTGCTTGTTCGTTTCATGCTCGCCGCCCCCCGACGTTTCTTGTGGCGTGTCTTGGTATCACGTTGATGTGCCCATGTGGGTCAGACGAGCGTTTCATGATTGTCGTCGTTGTACCACCACGAATGATTCCGATGCTGGTCCTTGTGTCGCAGATGCAGCTGCGGCTGCGTGTAGCGTCGTTCTACTACGTGTCTGACAAGCCATACACGCGTCCCTGCCAAGGGTGCTGACAGACCACCGCACACACGTATGTACCTCTCGCCCTCTTTCTGAGACGGGCCCATCTACGCGACTCGAGTTTTGACCGCGAACTCCCAAGTCACAAGCGGACCCTGTGCATCCTGCGCCTCGAGGCGTGCGATAACGCGTGCGCCAACGTCTGCTTCGTGCGGTCCGGCTACCGATATAACCGTGCACACACTCAAGGGCGCGTTCGCTTCCCCCTGTGGGTGGGCTCCACATTGATAAGGCGCCCTCTCGTCACTTCCCACCCCGCATACGCCTACACTGTTGTTATCCACTGTGTATGCCACTGCCAATGTCAATGTCGCATCAGAGTCTGATGGGTGTGTGTACCGCCCGCCGTCTGGTGGCGCCGCCACTGGCTCGCCGTTGCTCTCCGGACCGTACCGGTGCACATACAAGTAACCACGTCGACCAGTGGCATGGGATCAGTCGGAAACGGCTTACTGCACGCTCTCACACGGTAGACTCGAATGAACCTAGTTCAGGCCACAGGGCTCGGCGCGTGGCATGGGGCGTAATCAGTCTGACCCGTCTAGGGTTGGCCCCATCGGCAATTGCCTGACGCGTTGGGTATCGGGCAACCCTCTGGGTGGACCTTTTATCCGCATCGTTACGCGATCCAGCGTTCCAAAGGCACCCGAGTGTGATGTCTTGGATGGTTGCTTGGGCCGCTGGGAAAAAACAAAGGAAGTGGCTTCCAGCATCCATGTTCCTTTTTCTTCTGCTTTCATTACGCGGACGGTTACTTTCCTCAACAGGTTCCGGCTGGGCCCTGAACGGGGATCTGAGTCGAGTCAGGGACAACGAGTCTAGAACACCACCGTACGTAGCTGTCTCGATCAGCATTAAAGTGTGTGGCGGGGTACATATCGCGTCATCGCATTGCGCTCACATGGCGATATGACGTGATGCCGACGGTCTTTTGAGTACGGAGCAGACCTGCTTCCTCTTTTCGACCCGTGTCGTTTGCCTTTTTTTCTTGGGTTACGTCTGAAACAGTGTGCGTGTCATGAAGAGTCGTCGATGGCGAGCTCGGATCCGTGGACAAAGTCAAGATCGAAGCGCTACACGCGCCCTTGCGCCGTTCATTTTGAAAGACTGGGCGCAGTGGGGCAGAAGACAACAGCCCTAGATGGCTCCGCAACCCATCACGTTTGGATATAGCGGCAAAGAACCTCTGATCCATTCAACGACGTTCTGGACTGCGCCAAGCATTCCCATCCGTGCTTCATTTGCGACACAAGGGTGGGGTTACCCCAGGTCACACACGCGCGTCTGACGCCCATTGATAGTGACCATTTGGATCGTACCTCTCCGTCGGTTCGCTCGATGCGCACACGTGGCTCCGAAGAGCCTGAGGCATATATATGATCGAGGGCCTGGGGGTCCTTCCAGGACTGCGACCTGACGTGGTTTTCCCCGCACGGGCATAATACGTCATGCGAGAAGAACGGAAGACTGGAACGGAAGGGGGTTCCCAGTTTAAACTTGGACGGGGGGGGGTTCTTCCCCGCGCCACGAGGCACGCGACAGGGCGGCGCGCGTGCGCGTCGGTGGTCTCGGTGGTTGTTGTGAATGGGGGGTGATGATGGGGTGGGGCGAAGGCGTCGTCGGTGATACGAGGACGGGGTGGGCGTATCGACGGGCGCGGTTTGGCCCAGGGGGGGCTATCGCGTCTGGTGGGTATAGATCGGTATTGCCGCGGGGTAGAGTCGGAAGCACACGTGGGCGAGAAAAAAACAGTCGATGCGGTTCTCACTGGTCGATCTCGTGGACGGTGTTCGTTCGCAACCGTCGCAAAGAAATGGTGGGGACACGTCCTATGTATAGGTGTTCGGAATCAAGTGTGGGGTGGTCATCGGACCAGGACTCCGGAACGGAGGCAAACGGATGCAGACCAAGTCACTCACGCCATTCAAGCCAGGTCCTTCCGAGAGGGCTGCTCTCACGATGGTGGATTAAAATAAAAAAAAACAATGTCTAATCGACGACCGTGGTATGACTGCATTGTTGGGTTTCGGTACCTAGTGCTGCGTCTAACCTTGTCTATCCCAGCTATAGTTGTGATATCTCTGCCTGCTCGTCGACTCGCCGATGGAGGTTTTATATTCGACGTCCAGCAACGTGCACGGCATTCATTCGAAAGAATCAGAGGTTCGTTCGTCTTTGCCCTCTGGTATTTCGACTTGACAGCATCTCCTGGTCCAAAGCTTGAAATGGATGGCCACCGACTTTGTCCGACCCGGCGGCCCTGACGACAGCCATACCTGTGTAGTGAGGCCTGGAAGGCATTGATTGTATCATGTGATAAAGTGATCGGTGGAAGTTGGTCTCGGAGACGGGTAGTCTCGGTGCACCCTGGTCTAATTCGAGATGATGAAACAGTTTCAAAAGAAAGGTGCACGCTCTCATTGGGATGACCGATTACGATTCCCTATCCCTTTCCCCTACCCGCTCATCAGATCGGTGCCATACGCTTTCCGAAACAGTGTGCAGTACGGATAAATTTATATTTGGCGACAAAGACCACGTCGTGTGTACTGACTTGGGCCTCGTGGGTGTGGACTCGGATGTCGCAGCACGCTGTAGTCGTGGCGCTTTCTGACGCTACCCACAACGCACCCACTAGACTAGACACCATGTCTAGCAGCACCCTCGACAAGCTCGTTGACGACGTTGTGATCCAAATCCTACAGGGGCTATCCGTGCACACCATACTCGCGTTACGCAAGGTGAGTCCTATCCCGATAAGAGACAAAAACGGGGCAAACTCAACGAGGACGAGACGTCTCGTCGATATTATCTTCTCAGCCAACTCCGCTGTATTTGGTACGCCCGGTTCTGCGCCGAAGTCTTGGCGCGTCGCCTACCTCCACCCGGTCCTGCACTTCCACTCTCCTTGCTCTCGGCGACGGAGCTTGAACGACGCACGTTGAGGGCGCTCTACCTCGACCATGCGTGGCCACGTTTGTCTGCGACCACGCTCGTTTCCAGATACCACGATGCGCGTGTGGACCAAGTCGTGTTTATCCCCGGCGGGACAGAATTATTGACCGTGCAAGGAGACAAGGTCATCCATTGGCTCATCGTCAGTTGGCCCGGATTCGCTCAGGGGCTGAAACAAGTCGGGGAATGGACTCCGTTAGAAGGGGTGCCGTGTCGTGTTGTCAAGGACGTCAACGTCCCTGGCGTCATTGCAGTCGGCCCGAGAGAACCGTTGAGGTAATTTCATGTGTATTCTCGTGGAATGAGATAACGTTGATGCGTGTGTTTAGATCCCATCACTTTGCCAAGGTGGTCTCGACGAGTTTAAAGGCGCCGTTCGTGACACTATGTGATTATGCGCACGTGCTGGGCGTCGTGGCGGGTGTTTGGAGACATCTGTTGTTGTTGGATACGACGAGGGAGCTTGAGGGAGATGGTTTGGAGCTCTTCAATTGGCGCGCGCGGACGACTGGTACGGCGCTTCTCCCACGTTTCCCTGATCTGGCAAGTGTTGTCCATCCACGCCAAGGAGATTTGCGGCATTTAACTTTTGCCCTGTCAGTTTGGCGGCTTTCTTGATTTTGTGGTGTTTTCGGGCCACATTTTGATCGTATGGGAACACTGCGTGAGCGTGTTCAGGGTTCCTCATGTTCCGGAAAATGGTCAGGTGCTTGTGGAACACGAGCGGGTGTTCATGTTTCAAGAAGCGGTGAGTCGACCGGTTGGGTTCACGACTTGCATCGCGCGACGTATTGTGCCACCGTGCCTCGACGCCAATCCCGAGCTTGACCAAGACGCGGATTGGGATTGGGATGGACAGCGCAAACTATACCCATCGCCAACACTGACGATTGCGGCACGGTCCAGAAGGAGGGCCGGGAGCGTGTCGATGGTGATGTTGGTGCCACTTGTGGGTGAGGAGGGGGATGCAGCTCATTCCAACGCGTTTCCGTACCGGTTGACGTGCCTGCCTCCACACTTTCCGGCGACATGGCGAAAAGAAGAAAGCGTAGAGATGCCTCTCACCTGTACGACGCTCTGTCTCGGCTCATCTGGCCGCGGCCTGTTCGTCGTTGGTGGGGAGCTTCGCCTCGTGGGTCCTGGGTTACACGTCATACCACCGTACGATATGGAGTTGGGGCCTATGTTTGAGACGGGGAAGGCAGTATACCTCCTCGACAGGGATCGGAAGCGGGATTTGGACAGGTTCCAATTGGCAGATGCGGACGAACAAGGTGCGATCGGCGACAAGGTGGATTTTGACGAGGGTATGGGGCGTTTTGTCGTGGCAAACAAACATGGGGGGTTTGACGTCGTGCAACTGGAGTAGGAGAGATACGAAAGGGTGAGGGATACCAGCCGAAGCGAGCAGGGGTTTCCTTTGTGGCCGCGTGGTGCGTGACACGGACTTGCTCGGGAGTACTAGATGTTCATCTCGGATGTGTTGTGATCATCGGGACGTAATATATGATAATCTTTATGCTTTGTTCTGTCGAAACTTGCTTTCATGGATGACATCCTAGTTGGACGTTTATGTCCTTGTTCCCCTATCGATGGATTCGAAGTATGATTTGGGAGAATGAGATCTAGAATCAGATCTGTTCCTTGATAATCTCGCTCCCACTCCAAGGCTTCGATTATCGGTGCGGTTGTAGTAGGAGACCATTTTTACCCTGCCACGATATAATGCAAGACAAAAGAGAACCATAACCATCGATCGCGCCAAGAATATGCAGCCGTGCATTCCCAGGGGGGACTGTCAAACAGTGACAGTGCATTGTGAGCGATAATCCAGATCGGCCTAGATTCATCACGTTCTGTTCCGTCCAAGCGGTGCGATGATTGATGATGATGGAGGCCGGTATAATGATGATGATGGGCCCCGTGATGGAGATGGAATTCAAAGGCCAGAATGTGAAAATGGTGGAGACAATTATTGATAGGGTCTGTTTGATGGCGGTCTAGATCTAAGAGCGGTGCGGCGGTCGGAATGGTGGTTCATTTTTCGAATGGATACTTAAGATACCGCTGTTCTAAGTCGTGGTCACCGGCGTTGCCAATGCGTCCACGCGCTCCGAATTGAGGTGGAATCAACTTGATCATCACGTGTGCCACTTTGATGGCAAGATGGCCGAGCGGTCTAAGGCGCTGGAATCAGGTTCGTTGTGAAGGATACCTATCCAGTCCGAAAGGGCACGAGTTCGAATCTCGTTCTTGTCAAATGCTTTTCATTTTTTGTTTGTTCCGTTTCTGGGAAGGAACCTCGGGCTGAAGGTAAAAAATGGTTCAGGTCAAGTTCGGGTGATAGTATTTGCATGTTCTCAAGAACTCGGTGGTGTCCGAAAACTTGACACTCGAAGTTATTGACGTGTGAAGGATGCCAATCTACGATCGTACTCTTGCCTCCAAGCTGGTCGCTTGGTGAGTAAGAGTCTTCTCAGGCTGCCATGGTCCATCAATGGAATAGATCCAATGGGTGTAGTGGCGCACTCGATCTTTCGTAATCCGTGTTGCAGACTTGCAGTAATTCTAAGTATACAGTGATTCAGTATGACTCCCTGTTGTGCGACACGTTAAAATTAGGGTTTATTATAGATGTCAAGCCGAACTCATTCTTATCTTTCAACTCACACACATTGTCAGTTTACTGAGTTGGGCGCCATGGCAACTTCACAACTTAGGGCATCATGTTGGGCAAGTTGAAATGCGCTTGACGCATTGGTCCTCGCCCACAGGCTGCAACTTGTGGGGTGCATGATGCATAATGATAGTGAGACGTATATGTTTAGTCGCATCAGGCCTCGAATAATTACTTACGTAAGTAATGAACTTCGCTAACGACCTAGCGGGGCCTCCGAGTCCTACTAGCACATAGTGAGGTACGCTTGGTTGTTTTCCAGTCAAGTTTAAATTACTACTTTTCTTATCTCTGGTTCCTGGACTCTCCAGACAAACTCTGGCGCTGGCCTGGCATCTCCTCTTATCTTCATTCAGGGCACCCAAGGCCACTCAAACGTCACTGATAAGAAGTCTGAACTTGAAACTCTTCGAGGAAGTCTCTGCCTATATAACCGTGGATACAGGCTCCTTGCTGGTCGATTCCGTTTGAATACGAGAACACACATCCCCTTGTAACATGTCCGAGAGTCAGGTACTTCCGCAAGGCGCAGGATATGGCGTTGGTACGTGTCATATCCGCTCGTATCACCATGAGTACGCGCTGAACGTGTAACGCCAGTGGTCGGTAAGCATATGTACTCACATGAACGAGTGGACTTGGCCTCACCTGCACTCCCATTGCTGCTTACTCTTACTTAGGTATTGGGTTGTTCTTCAGCGCTTTCATGGTCGGCTTGACTGCCATCCAGTCAAGATACACTGGAGTTTCACCTCGGAATTCGGAGGAGTTTACATCTGCTTCACGGTCCGTCAAGCCTGGTCTCATTGCATCTGGTATCGTCTCCGCCTGGACCTGGGCTGCCACGCTGGTACGTTCCGTGGAACTCGTTTATGCAGATCAAATCTATTGATTCGAGCCTACCTTTAGCTCCAATCAAGCGCAGTCGCTTATAGGTATGGTATATCCGGGCCATGGTGGTACGCTGCGGGTGCGACGGTACAGATCCTCTTGTTTGCCCAGTTGGCTGCGAAGCTCAAGTTGAATGCACCGTACGCGCACACGTGGCTGGAAATCGTCGCTACGCGGTGGGGAACACTCGCTCACTTGGTGTTTATGATCTTTGGCTTGGCCACGAACATCATCGTCTCCTCCATGCTTGTCCTTGGTGGATCGGCGACAGTGACCAGTCTGACCGGTATGAACACCATCGCCGCGTGTTTCCTGATCCCTCTTGGAGTCGCAATCTATGTCACCGTCGGTGGCATGCGGTCTACGTTGCTTTGTGACTAGTGCGTGTTATGACAACTTGGTCCCATATTCCCTACTCATCCTCTCCCAAATTCTAGCACGCACACATCCGTTCTCTTCGCCATCATCTTGACATTCATATTTACGGTCTACGCGACTTCGGGATACATTGGTTCGATCAGTAAAATGCACTACCTTCTTTTGGAGGCTACACAGATCACGCCTGTGTCTAAAAATGCACAAGGATCCTACCTCACATTGCGTTCCTTGAACGGGTTGATATTTGGTATCATCAACCTTATCGGGAACTTTGCCACAGTCTTCCAGGATCAAGCGTATTGGCAACGTGCCATTGCCAGTCGGCCGGCTACCACCGTCAAGGCATATTTGATCGGAGGGCTGGCCTGGTTTGCAGTTCCATTCGCATTCTCCACGACGCTCGGCTTGGCTGCAGTTGCGCTTGGGGCTGTTCCTGCTTCGTCATCCCCGACTCAAGTACCTACTGCGAGTGGCTTCGTGCCTTTGCTTCACCCTCTCACGGAAGACGAGATCTCAGCAGGACTTCCGGCTTCATTCGCTGCCGCGACGCTCTTGGGTAAAAGCGGGGCGGCGGCGTTGTTGATTGTATTGTTCTTAGCCGTGACGAGTGCTACGAGCGCCGAGTTGATTGCAGTCTCCTCCGTTTTGACGTATGATGTCTATGTGGTAGGATTCACGTTGTGCGTGACATTCAAGGGGGGCTGAGATCCTTTGGCAGAGGTATATGAATCCTCAAGCTACGGAGCAGCAAGTCCTGAGAATGAGTCATATTGGTGTATGTATCCCTTCAGGGCCAATTTGCGTCTATAACGATGTTCTTGCAGGTCGTCATTTTTGCCCTTGTAATGGGCATCGCTGGCACCATCTTTTACTACATTGGGGTATCGATGGGTTGGCTCTACGTACGTCGAACGCCCACCTCTGTAATGAAATGAACGGACTGATTTGGTCAACAATTGGATCAGACCTTTATGGGCGTCATTCTCGGTTCAGGTGTCGTCCCCATCGCGCTCTGCGTCACATGGAGCAAGGCCAATTGTATGGGATGTATACTTGGGGCACTGATCGGGTTTGTTGCTGGTATTGTTGTCTGGTTAGCCGTTACATCCGGGCTGAATGGTGGTGTCATAAACGTAACCGTAAGTCAATTTCATTTCGTTTTCTCCGAAGACTTTAGCTCATGTTGGTGCTCTTCTACCAGACAAGCGGAGGTGCGACCACGACCACGAGTAACAAGGGAACTCGTACTGATATTCTCTCCAGGTAATTACGAGATGCTTGGGGGAAATCTTGCATCGATTGCAATTGGCGGCATCATCTCCGTCATTGTATCTCTGATCGTATGTTGAACTTCATTTCCCCATAGCCCGTAGATAATATTGACCGCTTGAACCATTTCTAGTGGCCAGATAATTATGACTTTAGGGAAACAAGGGCAATCAACTTACCAGTTGCGAACACGACCCATCATGAAGGAGACGTGGAAACCGAAAAGAAGGATGCGCCGGTATCAGTCACGTCTGTCTCTGACAAGAATGAAGTGGACAACGAGCTCGATCCCGTGGGCCTCAAGAAGGCGTTTAGATTTGCTGTGTGGGCATCTGTGATCATGGTCAGTGCACACGAAGCCGACATATGGTATTTCTGACCGATTTTTGCAGACCTTGGTGTTCATGATCATCATACCCCTTCCTCTATTCGGAGCGTCTACCGTGTATAGTGTCACCGGTTTCTCCGTCTGGGTTGTGATTGGTATCTTGTGGACGTTTTGCTCAGCTTTTGCGGTTGTGCTATACCCTTTGTGGGAAAGTAGGGTGGCCCTGGTGATGATTTTGAAAGGAATGGTCAAGGTCGGCGTGTCTCATAGTATGTTGAAGCGCTCGAAGCTTACTTGTGACTCTAGGATGTTTGTTCCCCCGGGTCGGGCGCGTATGTCGCGTATACGGATCCAAAGATGGACGCCGCTTGACATTTTCCGAGCGACCGACGGTCGAGTAGGCTACGACGATCATTTTAATGGATCGTATTGAATTGGAATCCACCACCCTATCGTTCATGAAACCGTTGTCCCCATTATGATTTGTCAATATTATATTCCCTTCTCTTCTACAATAATTGAGTGCTTGTACATTATCGATTATCGTTGAACGACTGCACATCTATTTAGATCAATGCAACATGTACGTACCCTTATGTATGGCTATCGCGATGACCCTTTTTTTCACCTTTTGTATCGGCCGCTAGCTGTGGGACTACGTAACTAGTGAGACTAGAAGGCATGCTGTGCCATTAGGTATTGAGTACACGCCCAAAGTAATGTAATGTTCTACGGACGGTAAAATTGGTTTATGTCTGATGGATGTCAGTTGGTCATGTGGCTAACATTTTCCGTCAATCGCTCGTGCAAGAATCTATTGAATGTGGGCAGTAGGCTCCTCCTAGAATGTAACATACATACTACTATAAACATAACGAGCACCGGACAGGAATTTGTTCTTCTATCACAACAAGCACAAGAAAACAATGCATGGAGCGTTCAGTGTATTCTTGGTATTAATCCGCAAAGACTTTTTTCCTTTTGTTTTGCGATGCAGTCCCTTCGTTAATGTTTTTGATAGAGTTCGAGAACAACATGAGTAGCGGGGAAGCCATCACGATTGTTATCACCACGTAATCACTGCGGCAATTAAAGTTCTTGCACGTAGAGAGCTTTAGACACTCTAGATAGTTGTACCAACGGGGGCCAACTTGGAAGACAAATCAACGTCTGATGCGGAGACAGCTACCCCGAGTCGCGATAAAGAATTTGAAGACGCGCAGAAAGTAAGGTACGTTCGTAGAAATATACGAACCACCCTGCAGATCCACATCTTCTCAATTTTGACCAGTACACCGTACTAGAACGGGACAGAAGGACCTATCAACAACCTCAGGCTATACACGTACCCACTGAGCTTCAGTTGCTTGAATTACGGTAACAGTGGCAAGAAACTGGCTCGAATACATACTGAACGTCGGCGTTGAAACGTTGACACTTTGAGTTTGCATTTCTTGACTCGGGGTACGCTGAGAAGCGTTGGAATTCAAGGAGAAGAGATAGAATCAATGTACAAGTGACGTCACGCGTGCCCACTCGAGGAAACACTCGAAAGACAAGGAGGGCCCAACAGCAGTTTATATCTTTAGAATTAATGACAAGCCTCACTGCTGGACGCACCTGGTGCGCGATATGAATCCCTCCACTCGAGCTCTTCGTCGATCGTCATCTACAACAAACTGTCTATGAAAATGAAGAAAAAAGGATAGAAGGACTGACCTTGTTGCATGAGAAGTAGACAGTGCCGACGCTGTTCAACTCCAAAGTCAGCGGACAAGTGTATAATTGTCGTTCAGTATCGTCTTGCAGAGTTAAACTGCTCAGTGTCAGTGTCACAGTCGCTCATGACCGTCGATGTCAAGCACATTGCATACCAGGCGCTTCAAGCTTGTCAAGTCACACAATGGTGAATGTTGTCTTTCGACACAATCGCTGTCAGCGTCGAGCACATCGCACATGACGAGTCCACCTCGGCGAGCAACCAAAATCAACTGCGTAACAGAGGGTCAGTAATCAAAATCGCGAACGGCGTACATGACGAGCTTACAAACGATCTGTGGCAATTAGCCCGCTCTGGCATCTTGCGTGAAAATCGTCCGGAGGGCGTCAGCGTGAATGCGGGCATGAAGGAGGGGCCGCCGCGACAAAAAGTGCTCGCCCAGCAGCCCAGTCAGAAGAAGGAAGAGAGGAAGTAGGAGCGCTGGGGAAAAGTCAACGCTAGTAGGTCGCGCCTTGGACAGCCCCAGATGGCAACTGACAGTGACACCCATTGTTGGACTCGTTGGCACGGTCGGGCCACGATCGGAACGTTGCGACTCGTGACGCGTCCGAGTCATTTACGCGACTACAATTATACGGTGTGCAATCGACCGGCAGAGAAGATAATGAAACCATCCGGATCCAGGGGGACTTGAACATCTGGTGTAGGAGCAAAGAAAGTGGTTTTATAGTAATCAATGCATTGCTTGCCCGTCACGGTTGACTGTGAGCACGGCGCTCACCTTGACCGCCACAACCGAAGCGATGGCGCAACCCTAAGGAGATCAGTCGCCAAACCAGCCTTCCATGGACGGGGCGAAGATGGCGAATCGCTCGTGCAGGTCGTTCGAGCCTTGGAAAGCTACAAGAAGAAAGATCCCCTCCAAAGGTTCGTCGTACCGCTTCAATGGCATCGCGTGTTCCTGATGGGAGCTTCTTTGATTGTTTTCCCTCCATGCGTGCATGTTCAAGTTTAAGGAATAGTAGTCGTGTGTTTCAAGCCAATGGGTAATGCCCCGATCATGAACTCGAAGGAAACTTTTACAAGATCGCCAACCGGTTTCAGGCGGTGATTGAGTTCCAGGAAGGAGTCAGGGGTGGAAGGCGGGGGAGCCATTGGTACCAAGCAATTCTTCATTGATGGCAGGCGCTGACTCGTATGTTCGAAATAGTTCACGTACATCAATTTGGGTTCTCGCCTGCACCGGATGATACAGTATCGAACGCGTTCAAGTTGTGTATGCATCTGTCTGAATTGATGTGCTCACGATGACAAGGACGTTTTGAACAGTCTCTTGAGACGAACGGCCATCTTATCGTAATTGTAGGTTGGTCACGGCGTTGCTCGCCTCAGATCGGCCCTCGCTCTGTCGTACGCTTATCTGACTGTTCGTTGAATAGTACGACGGCGGCATGGGGTTAATTGTCATACACATGTGCTCTGTTAGTACATTCCGCCAGCTTGTGATGTTGCACCATCCAACCATCTATGGCACATCTCTGTTGTCCGTCGTTTTTACCATACGGGTCCCGACGAAGTGGTACAAACACTTAATGAACAATATGCTGTATATCCTCGGAGGCTGCGCCAACATTTTCCATTCATGAAGGTATCGATTGGAGTTTGTTTCGGTACCGATCTGGTGCGGGATGATTCTCATTGTTTCATCTCATATACACATACATGCACAGGGTTCTACCACGGATGATGATCTCAAAAGGAAATCTTGCTCCCGATCGTGATACGATATCCGGGCAGACGGTGCGGAAGGCTTCTTTTTCTTGCCGCACCATGTGGTAGCTGGTCAGAGGCGAAGACGCGTATCTGTTCCGGAAATTCCTAGGTGGGATGGGTATCAAACACCCTTCCCCTGATCTGCAATTGGGCCGCGTGGACGAGATACGCCCCTTTGCTTGATCCGCATCACCGATGCGTAGACTAATCCGTGTAACCCTCGGACGTGGGCGTGGCGCCTCCGAAGATGGTATGACATTTGCCCAGAGCCTCTAGACCGATGTCGTCGTAGCGGCCAGGTCAACCTGATCGGTTGGATCGGTTGTCGCATGGATTGATCGGTTCTTCCCTGGAGTCAGCTAGCGGGCATGATCGATCAAAAGCTTCCGGAAGGTTTATGGCCGACTCACGTCTGACGTCATATTGGATCCTTGAGCTTGATTGCTCGACGTTGCTCTTTTCCTCGGCGTTTGGAAGGAAGGTAGAGCCCTATCTCCAGGGGGGTAGATGTCGATTTAATCGCCGAGATTGTGTTCCTACTTTGAAGCTGCAGTGGAGATAGCCGTTGGTCGGTTATTTGATACATCGACAGAAACTCGTAGTGTTTCCATGTGTCAAGGGATCGACATCTTGTAGTGATACTCAAACCCAAACACTAGTACTGTACCGTGCCCAACGGAGGTTTAGCTTTTGCTACAATTCAATCGAGAACTCATCAGATCAACCTGATGCATACAACAATCTGAGGTGCAAAGGTGGGAGTGAGAAACGGGAGTAAAGCAGGGGAGAATCTTAGGCTTCGTTGAACGCCACCTGAACATATACAGTTACCGAGTACCCACCTTGACAACGACCAACTGTGATGGATCCGGAAAAACTACCGAGTCACTGCTCAGCGTCATAACTGTCGTTGACTGTGCGGCGGCGTCATGCACTCCCATTAAGTACGGATCTTTGCAAACGAAAATACGCACGCACTCATGGGGCCAAATCGATGTCCACCACGATCGCACCTCTCCGCTCGCTCGCTTCCTCCCGGATAATCCTTGGCCCGTCCGAGTCTGCCACGCTCGCCGCATTCACAAGCACCGTCTCCCGCCCCCACATCCGTCTCGCACGTCGACCCCACCACCACAACGACAGCTTCGCTGTGACAGCCCGCCACACCAACCGGATAAACTCGACCCACGCTGAACCCGCCCCAGGCTCGGCCTTGTAGACACACAGGGTCTCGTATACGGGCTGGACGTCGTCCCACGTCACTCGTTGGACGCCCCGGGCGTCATGGACATGTCCAAATACATGCACCCTGGGACGAACGCGCCAGAGCGCGGATAGGAGCGCAGCACACCCCACTCCGCCGTCGAGATGCCCCAACGGCGGGCCATGCGTCAAGAGCACGTCGATTCGGGGCGGCACCCCGGACCAGAGCGCCACTGATGGATGGTTGGCGTCGGCTGCGAGGACGCGGGAGAGACAGGGATGGGAGGGGTGGTAGCGCGGGTATTGAAAGGGCCATGTGCCGTATTGAGGGGTGTATGGACTGCCGTAGATGCGGAGGATATGCCTGCGTACGGTCACTTGGACGACGTCATTTTCAAGGTACGTCAGAGTGGGGTACGCATCGTGTATGAATGCACGTGTCTCGGGATCGGCGAGGACGGCATCGTGATTTCCAGCAACGAAGATCTTGATGGGGTGCGGTTGTGCACTGAGCCACACAAGGGCGTCGCAGAGTTCGGGGAGTGTGCCGGACTGGGTGAGGTCGCCGGCGTGAAGGAGGATGTCGCCAGCGGGGAGAGGGGGTTGTGTGCTGTGCGTGTTGTGTGTGTCGGAGATGGCGACGATGCGAACCTCTGTCGGGGACCGGCGGACGGACGGGACGGAGACGGGACACAGCGTCGATGCGTAGACGCGACGAGCGAGAAACAACAGTGGCGAGGCCCTTAGATCGTCAAACCGGCCCATGACTGTCGACTCCTAAGTCAAGTGGTACATACTAGGTCCAGATCATCTACCAGCGTACGTAGCCCTTCCAGAAAATCGTACTTTTGTTCTGCCTTTACCCGCTCATACAGCCATGGACAGTCAATATTCATACACTCGCTCGGCTCGCTGGCTGCACTGGACGTGCACGACGCGCACACACGCTGCGTGTCAAGCAGTCTCGACTCGCCCTTTCGCAAACGACCCAACAGACTGGGTATCGTCACGAGAGGGTTAGCGTGACACGCTTCACAGATCCCTAGAAACGCGTCGTCGATTCAGCACACGTGATCGACCCACGATACTCACCGTCCGAGCCCGTACCACCACACGTCAAACAGCGCGCACTCTGAAAATGCTCGTCAATCTTGAACCTATTGGTATGTACAATCGCTCGCTTTCTAGGCGACAGCGCGAGCGGATCCCGTTCGTCAACAGTAATCGTCTTTGGCATCTCGTCATACCACGCGCGGACGTCTGCACCGACCAAGTTGAAGATACGCTCCAATGGGGGTATCAAAACCTTGGAGATATAATAGATCGCGTCGATGCGCAGTTGCCTAGTCGGTCTCGATTAGCGTTTGGTCGCATTCTCTACATAACAGGACGCACCGGTTCGCCAGAAACTCTTCTGGCGTGACAGCTCTCTCCACAAGTCGTTTATGTGGATCACCGCGTATAATCACATAGGGTACACGATCTCCATACTGAGGTTCATCGTTCTCGTCTTCCAAGGTCCTTCGCGCAGCCACTGCGACACCAGGTGGCGGAGGCCCCTTGTCGCTAAATATCGCTCTAGCCCCGAAATAAAAAACCGCAATGATTTTCTCACCTGTACGTCCCCATCTTGACTTCCTTTGAAAAGATGAAATCTTGCAAGGAAATCCTGTTGCGCAAGATCTTTGACCACGTCTTGTAACAGTAGCTCTTCACTTCGCTGAGGTCTTGCGTGCGGAACAAGATTCTGTAGCATAATGATGAGTCCCAAGGAAATAAAGTTGACGACACACGCAGCAGACTTTAGGCATGTCTCCGTCATTTTCGCTTGAGCTGGTACGCCATCGCGTCGCACTGTTTCGATACCTTTGGCATCAAATGTAGGTTCGGTCTCGTCGGGCGTCTCGTACTTGAACCCAACGTATCTCTTCTTCGCCATAAGCACACACGGCAAGTACACCTTTTCATCCCACTGAGTTTAGAACGACCCATATAAATCTCATTGCTCACCTTTTCAAATTTGAGCTTGATGGGTGCCGGATTCATAGCCGTAATCGTATCCGCAATCTCGTATCCAATCCTGAACGCCTGTTCCTTGGTTTTCCCCTTGAGATAGATGAATACCGAATCTGTATCTCCATACACGACTCTCGCACCCCATTTCTCCGTCCCATCGATAACAGCGATCGCCTGGATAACAAGGATAGTAGCGAGACGACGCTTGATGCAGCTCTACAACACACCTTTTCGAGTGTCTCACGACCGCTCTGTACAATACTATCTGCAATCTCCACTGCAGGCATCCGCCCCGAATACGTCGCGCCCGTGTAACCGTAGGTGACGTTGGCGATATACTTGAGCCCGAGTTGCCGCGCGTCCAATATCCGGCCAAGTGCCTACCACACGCATGAAAATGAGATTCGAACAGAAAAATGCGTGCGTACTTTATCGCTTTTCACGCCCTTCATGGCCTGTTTCACCATGACTCGGGTGTCCAACAGTTCGGTCAACATTCGACCTAGAAGGCCCTGTCGTACGATGGGTTTGACATACATGATGCCATTGGGTGCGACTTGACAAGGGATGAGTGGCATTCACACATACAAAGAATGAATCGACGAACTCGTAATATGTTCTTGCAGCCTCTCCAAAAGCCCAGGAGGGAGATCCAGATCGGTCACGCCGAACTTGTTTCGGCCTTGAAAGTCAGCCACGCGTCCCAAGCACGTTGAATAACAATAATTATACGCAATCATGATGGATGGATACAGAGATTGAAAGTCCAGAACGAGAAGAGGTCCGTTGTAAAAGGCAGAGAGAGGTTCCATGATGAGCGGCATACATTCCGCAGCATTTTGTTTGCCGACCTAGGATCGAATTAGTTGACCATCGCGATTGGACGATGGTGCACGACATACCTCTTGTTTACTCGGTGAGAGCAGAACAAAGTTCTCTGGTTTTGCGATACGGAACAAGAACGACTCTACTTTGAATTGAGAGCCACGGCTGATGACGGAGTAGAAATCGACACCAAATACCCGGGCGAATTCACTGTGATAGACTGTCAGCCATCCCATTTCAATCCGAGGACGACAGCCGAAAATTACGCAGTTTTCGTCGTCGTCTCTGCTTCCCCGAGCATATCAAGTGTCATTGCGGTCCGGTCACGATAATATCGGAGCACTCGAGCGGTATGTACAGGACTTGAGCTGTTATACCACGTCGTCAACGCGGACGGCGTATGACGAGGAACCCTGGATACAATCCAGTGAATAACAACACCTTTGACATGTTCAAGCAACCGACCTTTGGCGCAATAGATGAAAGGCGACATTCTCGAACGAATAGCTGCTCAACGTCTGCTCACTACGCATAATTCTCCACACGTTGAACACGTGTCGGCCAGTGACCTTGAAGGTCGTGGTCGTTCTGATCCCCCATTGGTCCGTTCCACTTCGTGTCATAGTGGCCGGTGCTCGTGCAATCGATTCGGCAACGTCGAGTCCTGAAAAGAGTCAATTACGACGTCTCGAGCTGGGGAGCGTCCTACCGTATTGAGATCCACGCGAACTGAGGTATCCCCATGACGCAGCTTGCACTTCCCAACCCACCAGGATGTCTGGGTCCGTGTCAACAATGATATCAATGACGCGATTGATAAGCTCGAGTTCGTCCGAGAGCACTTGAATGGAATAGCCACGTAAACGACGAGGATCCAATTGTGGATTTTGAACTACGAGAATGCCCTGGTCGAGTAACTCTGAATGTAGGCTATCGTTCCCTAGTGCATAGAAGATGGCGACAATTTCATCCTGCCTCACGTCAGGCATACGATCTTCTCGCGAAGGTGCTATGCAAGCGTTTGAAATAGTTGGAAACGGTTGATAGAGGAACACGTACCAAACACTTCCATCGAAAACAACGTCATATGTTGACCTTCGCGCGTGTTCAACTCGGAACGTTTCGCTAGCAAGGTCTGCCCACCAAAGGCGTTTACTGGGGTCCGCCCCGCAATCTAGCCAAGCAGGTGAGTTATTGCAGTATCCCAAAGAACGAACTACCTGTGAGTTATCTGTCGCAGGTTTACTTGGGCGCAGCGGATTTTCTTTCAGCCATTTCTTGACCTGCCGAACACTTGGGGGAGTGCTGGCATACTCCCATCCACTACATGGAACAGAAAGTCGCGTGGCTTTGGGCGCAGGAGAGATGTGACTCTCGCTCGCTTGCCAGTCCTCGAGGGTGTTAAGTCCTCCACCGCCTTTGAGACGATAGACAAGGCCAGCATATTCTCTTGGGCCATCAGGGACGTCAGCTTTCTTGGAGTAGAAAGGATCGCGATATATCCTATTTGGTAGTCCGAATTGCTCGAGAGTACCTAGGAGTTCCGACGTAGAGGGTGGAAGTGGCGCATATACAAAGAAACGACCCTTTGAAAACCGCATCGAGGATTGAGACCCGAATTGAGAGTCATATGACGCTTTGGGCAGGCCAAACGCTGGCGGTGGCAAGTCCGGTTGAAAAGTATTTTCATTTGACTCTGGTTCAAAGGTGCTGGCGATGATGTGAAAACTGTGACAATCCCTTTGGATGGAACGAGGCCTACGGTAAAAAATCGGGTTCTTCCATTTGGTTCAGACCAGGAGTGTTTGGTACTTTGTCGGTAAACGCCGTGTCTAGGCTTGGAGTGAAAAGACGTCATTCAAGCATCATTTGTTTGACAGTTTTTGTTACTAACGCGTGATCACGAGTGGGAGTAATGGGGACAGGAGTGGAAGTGGTATCATTTCCGGGCATCCTGATCAACGATTCTTGAGGAATCAGGGATCTACGAAATGCATCAAGATCAAAGTTGATCCCAAAGCTGGGTCCTTACTTTGGGGTCGTAAAAACATCAACAGCGGACGTTTGTGGAGTCACGTGTCTTTGCACCCTGATGAAAATTTAAATTGAGATAGGTAGTGTGTTATTCAGTCTCAACTTGGCGGGCGTCACTGTATCAATATCCACAGAGTGACTGCCTAATCGTTTCTGTCTGTACCATCAAATGAGTAAATAACTCACGAGCAAAAAAAATCATGATACCTTGCCTGTACTAGTTGATTCCAGGCAACCGTAAACGGATTCTTAATGACTGGCGGCGTTTCCTTGGCTTGAAATGATTCGACGTTACTGTGATTGCATGAGTACGATTAACGAGGTACCAAGTTTGATAGACTCACCTTGCCCTCGTGATTACCTCTTTATAGTCTTGATGATCGGATGCCGAATTCTCCTCCAGCGGGCCCTCCATTTCTTCAGTCTCACCATTCTTTCCATCATCCGCCAATTGCAACCAATCCTCTTCTGCCAACTGGTCAAGATCCTGGCTCGACAAGATTGCTTCGTCGACATCTGCACTAACGTGCTTTGGAACACCGCCGCCCATGTTTGACTTTCCCAGACTGGCCTGTGCAAAAGGATTCACCGCCTCCTCACCCTCAACCTGTGGAACGACACCCAAGTCCTTCGACACAGGCCGACCAGGTTTCCAACTTCGCCACTCTGGTTCCCAGAGTGCCTCCACGCTCTCAAACGTCGTCATGACCCACTTTTCCCAGCGTGACTCACTCTCAACCATTGGACTGTCTCCCTTTTCTCTCTGGATCTTGGCATGGAGTTCTTGCCACCACCGCGCTTCAGCAACCCAATCCCCACCTTTCCCCCTCGACGACTTGCTCAAGTCGATTGGCACCTTGGGGGTTGGAGACAAGCCTTTGGCGACTCGTCGGTGACGTTCGTCTTCCCAAAGTTCACGAACACTCAAGACGACGGGGTCAGACGACATCGGTGGTGCTGGAATTGTCAATTTGTGATGCACGTTACGTGCCGAAAGTTGATGTCGGTTGAGTATTTGATGAGCTGCCACATCGACTTCAAGCGGCATGCGCGACTGCCGGAAGTGGGAAGACAACTTGAACGCGTTGGGTGCCGGATCGTCTTCCTCGACGCCACGTTTCCAGACTTGGCCGAGGTTAATCCAGCCACAGCCGTATAAACCAAAGTCACACATGAATTGGAGGTGATAGCTCAGGTGACTCTCGTAGATACGAAACTTGGCGTGCATGACTGTGCCGGATTGCAATATGGTCACTGCCCGGTTGACAAGGGCAGGATCTGCGACGAGAATCTTGAGGAATGGGGTGTAGGAAGAATGAAATCCATAAAAGTGGACGCCTTTTACGAGAAGAATGGCACGGATAAACTGGGAGTTGGGGGAGGTGGGTTTGCGTTTGATCGAGAGTGCAATAGCGCGGTTGAGGGATAATGACAACTGGGCAATGTAATGGTTGACTGGCGAGGAGGTAAAACAAGTATCATAGCTGGATAGTCGTGCTTACCGTGATCCGGAGCCATGTTTCCGGGATATTCGACAAAGAAATACGGGTAGACTTGGTGGACATGGACACAAGCCTTCTCACCGGTAGAAGAGGCACCATATATACGAATCACGGGTACCCGAGGCAGCGAGGCATTGTCGAGTGGTCCGGTGGGTGCCAAAATGTGATCTATTTGATGGATGAGGACACTCAGAGACGTGGTCATCGTACAAGACAACCTGGTCAACAGTGGCAGTGTACGATACATCTCAACACTAGCACACTTCCGTTTTGAAACAGAGGCAGTACAGCGGCGAACTATTATATGCCATGATCTTTCTTTATCACCTCCCTTGCCCCCCCACTATTGCTTCCCAAAAATATGGCTATTTTTTACGACGAAATCCCAGACAAGCTTGTCGAATGGATCGCGAAACAAAAGATGTTTTGGGTGGCCACCGCTGCGCTCAACGGCCATGTTAACCTCTCGCCCAAAGGTCACATTGAAAGTTTTCACATCCTGGATAAGAACCATGTTTGGTACGAGGACATGACTGGCAGCGGTGAGTCCCTACTTCCCCTCAATCCTTCTCCGCCCTAACGGCCTGATAGGTGTGGAGACTATTGCGCACCTACGTGAGCCTGGAAATGGTAGGGTTACAATCATGTTCCATGCCTTTGAGGGCGCGCCACGGATCTTGAGGCTGTGGGGAACAGGTAATGTATCCGTCACGTTCTTCAGACAACTTCCGACGACCTTGATGCAGGTACCGTGCACGAGTTTGGCACCCCAGAATATGATGCGCTCATACCACCAGCGAGTCGCATGGTGGGCTCCCGCGCAGCGATTGTCATCAACGTACACAAAGTTGCTACGGTGAGCACTCCTGCACCCATGTACGCACCTCTGTAACCCCCCGCTTCGAACCTTGCCAGTCGTGTGGTTTTTCAATCCCACAATACAAATTCATTGGTCAGCGCTCACAACTCGAACGGTGGTGTGATACCTTGGAGAAGGAGGATGCAAAAGTATCTCCGGAAGAAAAGGCTCCAAACGGCATCAAGGCATGGTGGGCTGCCGAAAATACCCAGAGTTTAGATGGTCTCCCAGGCCTTGAGCAAGCGCATAACGCGCCTGTCGTTGTCAAGAATTCATACAATGGTAACGCACCACGGCCGAAACTCGACCACGACGTGGCTGCTCCGCCGTCATCTGCTAAGGTTTTCGATAGTAGGCTTCTCGTGGCATTCTCGTTGGGTGTCGCAGCCACAGTGGCAGCTCTAAGAATCACTAATTTGCGCATACATTGATGCATTCTCGGGCTCTACTTGTAATCTGTCTGGCCTGTAGCCTTCAAATCGTCTCGTCGGTGAACAGGGTGTTTCTTCGCTTTCGATAGTGTAATAACGATATTTAGGTGGGTCCATTCTTGGGTGGGCTTCGTTCAACAGAGCTATTGAAGATGGTGTGTAAAGTGGGGGGACGATGGAGAAACGACTTCAATCTCAGTCACCAGACAAATACATGCAAAATCGAACCGAACCTCCTAAACGGCTGGCAGATTTCCGATTGTCCCAAATGCACCAATCCTCTCACCAGTTCCGACTACGTTAAGTTGGGATAGGACAACTTGAGAGTTTAAACGCTCAAAAGTCAGGTATCGCAGCCTTCGCAGGCCCGAAGCCTACATAACTACAAGCCTGCAATGCTGGATCCATCTGACGCTGATCTGCTCAGCCCGTTTGTCAACCCGGTTTGGAGTAATCCCCAAGCCAAGGGTAGAACGTGTGAAGTACGCACCTAGTGCATATCAACATTTGGATAGTTTTAATAAAGATACCTCGTCTGGCGATACTCAGCGACGCAACGCATGAGCATTGCGGAGTAGTCAAGCCCAGAACACCTACATCCAGGAAGCTCGGCTTCGCCTACAAACATGTTGTGAAGATGTGATCCTGACTCAGGGAACGCAGAATGCAAGTTGAAGTCGTTGAAAGATTTTTATGGATAGTATTACAAGGGTAGACTGAACGACAAGGTTGCAATCGCATTTATAATCTGACGAGGGGTGAGACTCGGGGAAATGGTTGTTGATGAATCAATATGTGCCTCCTTGGGAGAACTGCCACGAGTGCGTCAAAAATGAGTCGACGACAACTCACCAGGCAACAGATAATGTACTAGCGGATGCCGTACGCAGATTGCAGTGGAAGAGCCAGGTATAATAAGCTATAGCGATGTGCTGTTCAACTGCAGTGACTCAAGGAATAGTTCACTTCTAGTAGCAAAAAATACTCGAGTTCATGTTTTCCAGAGAATGGAATATCTTCGTACAGATCTTCGCTTCCCCTTGCACAGCATGGCTTGATGACCTGGCAGAGGGGCCACAGATGAAGGACTCGAAGGTTAAAAGAAATAGTTTGATCGAGCGAGGACGCTGAGAATAGCGGTGGAGATGTAGTGGCCAAAAACCCCAGTGGTATCCCCAATGGTCCACGCAACAGTGCAGAACACGTAGACCAAGACTTTGCAAGCTCATTCTTCCTCATCCTCCTTCGACTTTCGGGACTTGGGCGAGTGATGGTGCCAGATGGAGAGATAGAGATGTTGGGATCACGTTTGCTGCCATCGTCCGACATTTGCCTGGTATTCAAGTATGAAACAAGCATGTTTGGATCGCGGCGGATGGATGGTAATCGGTTCTTTGGATCCGTCGTCAAGAATAAGCCAAAAGAAAGATGAACAACTTGAACATGGTGCTACGACTTGGATAGGGGCTCTGCTACATAAACCCACAGCAGCCAGCGCGTCAGCCACCGTGTGATTCAGACTAAGCCAGTGACTGGCGAATCACCCTAGTGCCAGAATGCGTGTTGATACTCTACTAGTACTCTGTGACGCTAGATCAGCACCTTTCATCCGCCGTGGTCTTCTGTACATGTGCGGTGCTGCGCGCTCCTTTCCCGCCGCGATTTCTAGCCCACCGCGATTTTTGTACTTGCGTGGTGCTGCGCGGTCCGAGACCTCTCGCCGCGATTTTTTGTCCGCCACGATTTTTTCGCATTGCTAAGCACTGCTCACCGTGACTCTGTTCCACTGCATGATCGACTACGCTACCACTGGCAGAGTAGATGTAACCTTGATTTGTAAATAATGCTACAAGTAGTACTGTGTATACCATGATAGAAACAGCGGCCTCGCGATTTGACGAAAGCATGATGTGGGTGCGCCGATCAGGGGATTGGTGAGATGGAATGTATCCAATCACTAAGCCATAGTAACTACCTGTGTGACATCGAAACACTTTACCCATCGTTCCCCATGCACAAAACTCATATCAAACTGTATCATTGGAACACCAATAACCAAGGATGCTGGAGGAAAGCAGAGAGCAGACTTCGCAAAGGACAAGGGCGCCGCTAGAAGAACTTCGCAGCCAACCGTCATCGTTGAGTGACCATGTACATGCGTCGTGGTAAGCATGGTAAGAATCGAGGCCGTGGGGTAGAGGTGCCAGATATTGAGGATCATGAATGTCAAATTGCGGAGCCACGACAGACCCTTGAGCATCCCAAATCCGCACTGTTGTGTCTCGAGCGCCGGAGACGACGCGCTTTCCATCCGGTGAAAACCTGACCAATGTGACGGAACCAGTGTGTCCCTTGAACGGCCAGGCAACGAGAGAGCCCGTCTCTGCATCCCAAATCCGTACTGTTGAATCCTGGGAGCCGGAGACGACGCGCTTGCCATCAGGTAAAAACGCGACCGATGTGACGTAATCAGTGTGTCCCATGAAGGGCCCAGCAATGACAGATCCCGTCTCGGCATCCCAAATCTGCACCGTCCTGTCTTCAGAGCCGGAGACGACACGCTTCCCGTCAGGTGAAAACCCGACTGATGTGACGTAACTAGCGTGGGCCCAGAAAAAAACAATCAGAGAGCCTGTTTCAACATCCCAAATCCTCACTGTTCTGTCCTCAGAGCCGGAGACGACGCGCTTTCCATCAGGTGAAAACGCGACTGACCTGACGTAATCCGTGTGACCGATGAAAGGCCCAGCAACGACGGATCCAGTCTCGGTATCCCAAATCCTGACTGTTCTGTCATCAGAACTTGAGACGACGCGCTTTCCATCAGGTGAAAACGCGACTGATGTGACGTAACGAGTGTGTCCCTTGAAGGGCCCAGCAACGAGAGATCCCTTCTTGGCATCCCAAATCTTCACAGTTCTGTCATCAGAGCCGGAGACGACGCGCTTTCCGTCAGGTGAAAATGCGGCTGATGCGACGCAACCAGTGTGTCCGTTGAAGGGGCCAGCAGCGACCGATCCTGTCTCGGAATCCCAAATTCGCACTGTCCTGTCAAAAGAGCCGGAGACTACGCTTTTCCCATCAATTGAAAACCCAACTGACGTGACGTAATCGGTGTGTCCCTTGAAAGGCCCAGCAATGAGAGATCCCGTCGCCGCGTCCCAAATCCGCACTCTCCTGTCTTGAGAGCCTGAGACGACGCGCTTTCCATCGGGTGAAAACGCAACTGATGTGACGTAACGAGTGTGTCCCTTGAAGGGCCCAGCAACGAGAGATCCTGTCTCGGCATCCCATATCTGCACTGTTTGGTCTCGAGAGCCGGAGACGACGCGCTTTCCATCGGGTGAAAACCCGACTGATGTGATGTAACCACTGTGTCCCTTGAAGGGCCCAGCGACGAGAGACCCCGTCTCGGCATCCCAAATCCGTACTGTTTTGTCAAGAGAGCCAGAGACGACGCGCTTTCCATCCGGTGAAAACCCGATTGATCTCACATGATCAGTGTGCCCTCTCATCACGCTCTGCAATGATGGCATAAGATCAACACCACCGTTGACGATTCGAACTATCTCTTTGAGTTTGTGACCGTATATGCGTCGAATGGGCGAACTCTCTCGCCACATTGGCACTGCAGATATACAAATGTGGTGTGCTTTGAGAAATGATTCCCCGAAAAACTGACATGAATTTGACAACCTCATATGCGAGATCAGCCAACTCGTTGTCGCTCTTCTATTTCATCGTCAAATCCATTAAATAAAACCCCGATAAAAGAGATTGACCAACCCAATACCATTGTTCCAGTATTTCCATGGTCGGTATCACCACCTTGGTTTCACCCACCAGGCTGAGTGCCTCCAGCCAAAAGAGTAATCCAGAGCGCATGAAGGATTCGATTTCGGAGAGTCTGTTAAAGTCCGATGGCTTAGTGTTCGAGAGATCGAGATGGGTCGCGAAATGCTGGCAAGCGTATGCAAGGGAGTCTGGGATGGCGTCCTGAACACGTTGACGTAGGCCAGGGACATCCTCATTTAGTACATGAGATGTCTCAAGGCCACATATATTGAAACGCAGTTGCTCCTTCATGAGCTGCATGGAACGATGGAGAAGAAACCGGTGTTGATCTGATGTATCGATGAACCATAACTCACTCCCGCAGCGTTCGGGATCTGTGAGATAGTCCGTAACAGAGGCATGGAGGGTTCTAATTGGCTTGTCTTTGCTGTACCGAAGGAGAAATCGAAGAGAGGAAAGGATGACAGATGATGAGCGTTGCAATACTAAAAGTTGATCGATGGCTTGGACTGTCATTGGTACCTGTCCAACAACAACGACACCGACAATGGCACGGTACTCGTCGACGAAGCGGGTATTCGTCCAGTCGCCGACTGACCCCAGCACAGTAGCAAACATACTATCAAGTCTTTCAATGCTGGTGCCACCATTCGACATGAGCAGATACTCGAGGCTGATTTGTGGATGAATGGCATTTTCAACGAACGATACCACGGTGGACGCCAAAATAAATACCCCCTCCATGAAACGTGACAGTTTAAGCATGGTTGGACGTCCTGGCCAGTAAACAGGTAACCGACAGGAGGGGCGGCTTCCACGGATTCTATACATGGCAAACTCCAAGAATTTGAGTACATCCTCCGTGGATGGTAGAAGCTCCACACGGTTGATGTACTTCATGTTTAAAGATGTCATGAACGACTCGACGATGTCTGCCACGGGACGACTGGTGATGAGAAATCTGAGCGACAAAGGAAGCTTGATGAACCCTCTTGCTATAAGGTCCACGAGTTCCCTACGTGTCTTGTTGTCTCCACATTCATCGAGAGCATCTAGAACAACGAGCAGAGGGGAATCGAGTGTATCTCGGCATGCGGTCAAAGGTTCCTGAAGAAACTCTGTGAACTGAGTGGGAATGGATTCGGTGGCTATCTTGGGGTTCTGCCTGATGGCTTCAAGGATGGCAACTCGAATATCCGAATTATTGATGGCGAGTTGGTAGGCGATGGTGCGAATGACGAGGCTAGGATGACTCGAGGTGGGGTCGTCCCTGTCAAAGAAGAGGTACGCAGCGCATAGTCCTCGACGTTCCTCGGCAACAGAGTGCGCTATGGCGCTCTTCCCAAAACCCGCATCGCCGAAAAGCCAGAGGATGTTGTTGTTGGAGGATAAGTTTTCTGCCCAACGAAGAATGGGGTCGATGATGGTTCGTCGTGTGCCCTGAAGACACCCCTTGCGCCCGGAGGGATCCACATTGACAGGATGGAGGACTTGGTGAAGGAGCGCTAACAACATCTGTGAGCTATAAAAATGAGAGAAAACATATTGCATGACCTTGCTCTATAGGACTGGCTATTAAAGTGGATTCAGCCATAACGACTTTGAAAATACGTGGTTTAAAAATCAAACGGCCTTAAGCTAAATGTTGAGTTGTCCTTCGACCATATGCTGGCAAGAACGTAAAGGTAGATTGTACGGGTTCTAGCTGCGTTATAGTTATAATGGCAGGGTAAAAATGTAGGATAAATGGACATACCGATTTCTGGAATGATACTAGTACTGATGGGGAGAGAGCAAAGGCGTTGTCATTGAACGTTGAAGTTCGAACCGTCGGACCAGCTCGAACACAGCCACCCTAAAACTTGAACGACGTCCGAGTCGGCCAGTGGTTGGGCCCCAGCACAAATCAAGTGCGCCATCTCTCCACTTCCATATCCTCAGCCTTTGATCTGTGCATACCTTCCCCGAAGCAGAACTCGTCGCCACAGACTTGCACGGTGCCGTATACCAGTCCGATGTATATTGTCCATATTGGTTCACCACGCCGTTACACCAGATCGTCTTGGGGTACCAGTGGTCACGCTATCCTTGTCCTCGTCCTCGGTCCCATCCGTCTGGGCATCGATGGTATCAACCCTATTTATTACGAGCCTATAAAAGTAAGCGACCTCCTCTTCGCCTTCACATGTCAATCAACTTCTTTCGCAGGCACTACATTCCTCCAGATAGTTGGTGGTCCCCTTTCTTCGTACTATTTTATAGGCTCTCTCAGGCCGACGATCTCTTCTACCTCGATCCCCTTCACAGTGCACTCCGCAAAAAAAGTCTACAAAATGATTTCACTCGACAATGTCTTATCTCCTCTCGTAATTATGACTTGGGTTCCCATACTTATTTTCGCCATCCTCATCACGAAAGATCCCTTGCGGCACTGGAAAACTCTGCTCGCACGTATATTTTGTAAGCGTGGATTGAAGTCTCGGACACGAACATCGATCTTATTCTTGCACTGTCAGATAGACTGGCTTGCTGGAGGTGCCCTGTTAATTCCTCTGACTCGGTTCACAAGCTACCACGAGTGACTCGGGCATATATCGCATTGTGTTTCGTACTCGATGTTTGCAGCTCGTGGGCTTTGACCGCCGCCTGCACTCCAAACTTGATAAACGCAACGTGAGTCGCTCCTTACAACTTCAACAAGATACATACTTTTCAGAAAAACGGCCCAACGAAAGAGCACAGACATCGGAAGACTGCGAGGCAGTATGGTGATCACCGTGTTTGTATGGGCTACAATATATATTGTTCTCTGGGTAACGTTACAGTGTCCTTGTCCTTGTCCTTGTCCTTTTTCACTTCAGCTGGACCGATAGCTGCCCTTTAATTCTTCTTGTGTACGCTGTCAGGACGTGGCTATACTCTGAGCGGATGCTGCATTACCGTAAACGAGTAGGTATATGTGCTAATTCATATTACAGGGGCTCGTCTCGATTCTTTTCACCCTGCCGCTCATTGCAGTCCGCACGTCGTATGGCGTTATTAGTAGTGTAAGTTCTCGTCAAGTTTTGGTATCTAATCGCACCGTGACTCGGTCGGATGCAGAGGCCTAATAAGGCCTTGAGGGCCGGTGGGCCATAACCTAAACCCGCCGTCCCCTCCTACAGAGATAAACATTTACCAACTTGAGCGTTTGAGGACAATGAGGAGAGCAGTATCATATTGAAGTTTTGCTTATAGACCTACTCTGCGGAAAGCATTGAAACGGCAGTCGACTGTGAACTCGAGGTTAGAGTCCAAATAGGGAATGGCTGGAGTGTAGCATATACTGTAAGTTGTGCGCCATGGGCAACAAAGATTGCAGACCGTTGCCCTAGTGCCACTGGCATCGCCGCCAAGCAAGGTATATAAGTAGGGAACAAGCATAGTCAAATCACAAAACTCATATGAGCCTACAGTTATAGAATATCTATTACATCCACATTCACCATCTCTAGTAACTGTTCTAGAGAGACGTCGTCACGTACTTGCACTCTGATCAAATGATCAGTGGCAACTCGTTTAAACTCCCTGA